>SDVV010004223.1:0-20426 GCA_016164225.1 Gammarus roeselii
TAATGATAAAATTCAAAATTTATCACCATGAAAAAAGGGCAGAGAAAAATAATAGAGCCCAAGCAAGAAGAAATAATAAAATACTAAAATAAAGTGTTAATGATCTATAAAATGAATAAGCATCCATCCACCCCAAAGCCTCAAAGTGAGTCATAATAGCCTACCCGTAGTGCTCGACGATCATGGATTACAGTAGGCTCGGCATGCGAGAAAAACAACGTTGCCAAGGTTAAACATTTGGAAAATTTGAGTCGTGTTAGCCGCACGCTGGTGCGCGAAAGAAAAATCTCCGCTTTCAATCATTTAGAACTTCAAGAGTAATATGTATGCACGCCAGTGCGCACAGGTAGCATCGTCGATATTAGTACAATGTTTACAGCTACGCGATCTAGTTGTTTTAGTACAATTTTATTTATTCAGGTAAAATAAAGACTGAGACGAAACGAATCCCCACCTCCAACCCCTCAGATCCTTATGAGTAATATGTACGCACGCCAGTGCGCGCAGATAGTATCGTCGAAATCTGTACAAGGTCTACGGCTTCACGGATCAGATCAACTTCAACCGCAACGCACCACAAGGTGGTAAAGGTCAACAACAGAAGTTACATATAGTCCGCGCACGCGCGAGCAAGCACGGGCTGAAAAAAACACATTCATAAAATTACAAACAGGTTTTTGCACAAGTACACTAGTATTACTTTATTAAACTGTGGATCGTGAAGAGGAAAGAAAGGGCAGGTTCATCATGGGCTGAAAAACTGCTCAGATTATTGGCATCATACTTATTGTTAAGAGGGATAGGGTGGGGAAGGGGGCAGAGGTTCCTCGGGTCCCAAAGGAGCCCGATAGGTCCCGGAGGGTAACCCAAGTCCCCAGGGTCTCCCGAGCTCCCCGGGTCCCCTCGTCTCAGCTCATCTGGGCTTGTCTCGACTCATTTCGGGCAGTCACGACTCGTCGCGCCCAACTCGACTTGTCTCGACATGTTTTGACTGATCCCGACCAGCCTTGACGCGGCTCTCCCCCTCTGCGCCGGTAATCCTGGCGACTGTAATAACTACTTTTTCTACTCAAGCATTTTGGGGTGGGAGCGGGGAGGGGGGGGGGGCAGAGGTCCCTTGGGTCCCAAAAGAGCCGGATGAGCTCCGGAGGGTAGCCTATGTCCCCCGAGCTCCCCGGGTCCCCTCGTCTCAGTTTGTCTCGAATCATTTCGGCCAGTCTCGGCTCGTCGCACCCAACTCGAATTGCCACAGCATGTTTCGACTGATTTCGACGCGGCTCTCCCCCTCTGCGTCAGCAATGCTGTGGACTGTAATAACTAATTTCTCTACTCAAGCACTACACATTTATACATTCCTCTGTGTATGGGTTTAACAGTGTTAAGAAGAGGGTGCAGAGGTTTCAGGATTCAGAGGGGCCTCTAAAGGGTCCCATAGTTTCTCAAAAGGGTCTCAAGGGTGTCCCAAAGAGCCCCATAAAGGTCCAAGTGGGTCCCCCCAAATCCACCTGGTCTTCCAAGTCCCCCGGGTTCCCGAAACCCCGAGTACCACGGGTCCCACGAGGACCCCCTTTACCTGGGTCCCCTTGTCTCAATCAACCTCGATATATGTAATAATATCCAGTGCAAAATTCATCACCATGAAAAAATGGCAAAGAAAAATAATAGAGCTCATACAAGAAAAAATACTAAAATAAAGTGTTAATGATCGATAAAATGAATAATCATTCATCCGCCCCAACGCCCGGCGCGAGTGCCTTAGGGGGGCACAGGAACAACTCTACCTCCAACGTCCTTAATGCACGGGTGCCACAGGAGGCACAGGATTTGATTTGATCCTCAGTTCCACCAGAGCCTCAACGCGAGTCATAATAGGCTTCCCGTAGGGCTCGATCATCATGGATTCCAGTACGCTCGCACGCCTGAGTGTGCGAGGAAAAAACACCGCTTTTAAAGTTAGAAAAATGGGATTTTTTTTAGCAATGTCAGACCAACGCTGGTGCGCTTCCAATAATTTAGAATTTCAAGAGTAATATGTACACACGCTAGTGCGTACAGGTAACATCGTCGAGACTGGGAGAAGGTTTACGGCTACACGGACAAAGTCAGCTCCGACAGCAACGCAACACGACCTAAAACGCTACGCGGTCTAGGTCGATTATAGTTAGGTAAGACTCGGACGAAACGAATCCTCGCCTACAATCATTTAGAACTTCAAGAATAACATGTACGCACGCTAGTGTGCACAGGTATCATCGTTGGGACTGGTACAAGGTTTACGGTTACACGGACAAAGTCAACCCAACACAATGTTTACAGCTACGCGGTTTAGTTTAGTAGAGGTAAAATTTATTTTATCAGGTAAGATAAAGACTCAGACAAAACGAATCCCCGTCTCCAACCACTCAGAAGTCCAAGAGTAATATGCACGAGCGCCAGTACGCACAGAAAGTATCGTCAAAATTGGTGCAAGGTCTATGGCTTCACGGATTAGATCAACTCCATCCGCAACGCTTCACAAGGTTCTATAGCTACGAAATCCAGGTCAACCCCAGAAACTACATATGGTCCGTGCACGCGCGAGCGAGCACAGACTGAAGAAAAACATCCATTCACAAAATCACAAACAGGAACTCCCGCACAAATACACCAGCATTATTATACTTGACAAAATTGTGGAAAGCGTTAAGGGCAGAAAAACTGTTCACATTTTTGAATTCGCACTTATTGTTTAGGGGATAGGGTGGAGGGGTGGGCATAGGTCCCTTATGTCATAAAAGAGCCCAATGAATCCCGGAGGGTAACACAAATCCCCCGGGTCCCCCGAGACCCCTCGTCTCAGCTCATCTCAGCTCGTCGCGACCAACTCGACTCGCCTCAACATGTTTCGACTGACCTCGACCAGCCTCGACGCGATCCTCGCCCTCTATGCCTGTAATCCGCGGACTGTAATCATTAATTGTTCTACTCAAGCATTTCACGTACATACATTTTTCTGTGTATGGATTTCCAGCGTGGGGAGAGGGAAGCAGGCGTCCCAGGGTTCTGAGGGGCCTCAAGCGGGTGCCAGAGTGTTTCAAGGGTGTCCCACAGGGCCCCGGAAGGGTCCAAGTGGGTCCCCCCAAATCCTCCTGGTCTTCAAAGTCCCCCGGGTTCCCGAAACCCCCGGGTATATTGAGTTCCGCGGGTCCCACGAGTACCCCCCATTCCCGGGTCACCGAGTCTCACCCAACCTGGGTTCGTCTCGACTCGTCGCCTCGCCAGTCGACTCGTCTCTACTCTCCTCAACCTGCCTCGACTCGCCTCGTCCCCTCCACGCACAGTGCCATTAAAGACTTTTACTCTCTAAGATCAACATTATTTCACCATTTAGCGATCAAAACGCCTAGCTGTGCTCGGACATTTATTAGGCGCCCGGGAGAGCGCAAATTCTTCCACCGTAGGTTGGACTAGACTAACTAACACACAGCATAGTCCACCTAGAGCCCCCCTGCGGGCGTCTAACGATACATAATTATGTATATAACTAATCCAAAATTGATCATCATAATAAATAGCACAGATAAATAATAGAGCTCACGAAATAGGAAATAATAAAATAAAATGTTAATGATCTAGAAAATGAATAATCACCCATCCACCCCAAGCGATGGGCTATGAGCCTCAACACCAGCTGAGGGAATCTCGCGCATGTGAACAGCAAGAATTTAGAGCAAAAAATTGCATGAAAGAAAGAGCACACCTGGGCTGTTATTAGCAACACGGTAGGAGAATAGTTAGGACCGGCAACACATGAGTTGCAAACGAAGTAAATAAACTTAAGTAATTTCAGTACGAGGGTGAAAAGAAGATAGTGAATGGTGAAATTTAGGGGAAATTAGTGTGTTCATCTCCTTGGTTGGGACGTGACTCCGAACGGCCAGTGAGCCTAACAGATACCTAGGGGGGATGGGGAGTGCCAGAAAAAAAAAAAGAGGCAAACAACGTATCCAAATGCCTTTTTCAATGACCTGGCAACACAATGTTGTGATGCAAAGTGTGTTCTGTTCCCTAATTATTGCGAGTGGATTCATAATAAACTGAACATTATAATCTCACTGACTGCAAGAGCAAGCAAGTAGTTTAGTTCTTGAAGTGCCTTCGTTTATATTCATTGAGCTAAGGATGATTTGAGTCGAGATCCAAAGAAATTCCTTAGAAATTCGGTATGATGAAAAGGCAACGCGAACGTCTTATAAATAATGAGACCAATGCTGTCAACAATGAACTCCGAATTCATTAACATATTCTCTGTGACAAGAAGCTAAAACCAAATAAGAACACATCGATAACTAAAACGTTTCATTTCAATATATTTCCTTACTAAAAAAGTAGACCGGCACGACCACGTAAAACAACGTAATTAAATACGAGCAACCTGGACTACTAGGCCAGCTGAGACGCAACGATGAACACACTATTTCAACAGTGATGGAGCATAACATTTAAACACTGGCCATGAATGAGAGTTGAAACCACATATGCCAATAAATTTAATCTACAGGGTTACAGAGGTTAGCCTATAAATGCAATCTATAGGGTTACAGAGGTCAACATTTGGGTACAACAGATATACGCATACTGCTACTAACAACGATTGCACAGAACCATCAACTAGTTGATTGTCTATTAAAACGGAAACGAAGCACTCGATTAAAAATCTTTGAGGCCTTTAATTTGATTTGAGCCTCATTTTCACCGGAGCCTCAACGGGAGTCATAATAGGCTCCCTCGTAGGGCGCGCCTCGCGTGCGAAAATATTAGTCTACTCAAGATGAAATCAAGTACATATTTCAATCGTGGCACACTCGTGTACTAGCGCGTACAAGAGAGTAAAGAGTTAACGCGTATCTTCGTAAATGTTATTGTTATCTCTGTGCGAAATGCGGTGGAGAGACCGCCTCTCTTACACAGGTGTTTGGGGTTTAGACAGCTTCATATAGTCCGGTGCGTTTTCCGAAGGCGATAAGCTTTTTACGGTAGATTGGGTCGGTGAGTAGGCTTTGTAGGTTGCACGGGGGATCATGAACGCTCGCCGGGCTGCCGCGAGTGCGTTGCAATCCATCAGTAAGTGTTTCACGCTGATAGCCACATGGTGGCAACAGGGGCTAGGTGGTGCGTTTGGTCTTGTGTCAACATACCTCATGTGGTTGTTAGTTATCCACGTGTGTCCCGTGCACAAGCAGTTGATGAACACTTTGTCTTTTCTGTTGGTGAACATTGTTTCCCATTCCATCAAGTAGTGGATTCGCGTGTTCTGAGATGGTTCGGGCACATGGAGAGGATGGACGAATGGAGATAGGTGGAAAGGGTGATGAATGTGGAGGCAAGTGGTCGCAGGCCTAGAGGTAGACCGAAGTTTGGGTGGATGGATGGTGTGAAGCAGGCGTTAGAAAGGAGACATGAATGTGGAAGTAGCGCGAGAGCGTGCAATGAACAGGCGTGAGTGGAGAATGGTTGATTTTGACGCTGCTCTAATGTGTTCTCACGCCCTTGGCATTCCGTTGTCGGGATGGTCGTTGGTTGAGGGGCCCGGCCATTATGGCGTGACGGGGGTAAACCAGTGAAAACTGTCGGGCCCCGCTGCTGACAACGAATCCTCGGACTGCACTAGTGACCCGGAGTGTACGTTGCCCAGTTTCCGACTAGGTTTAGGCACTTCTGGAGTTCATGTTGAATTGTTATGAGGCTGGGGTGTCAGTAGCTTATTTGTAGGTAGTTCACTTATAGTGAGGAGAGCAGTCTTCCGTCTCGGGGAAGAATGTCGGCTAACTGATCGATTTTGAGGATAAAATGTGACACTGAGGACGCTTCTCTAGGATATGACTGAGACTGAGTGTTGCCAACCTTGACCCTGAAGGTGCGGTTTTGTAGAAGTTGTTGGATGAAACGTGGTAGGCAACCTCTCAAAGCTTTACGGTGGAGATTTTTCATGATCCAGTATTTCCACGTAGTGTCGTATGCTTTTTCAACGTCGAAAAATATGGAAATCACATGTTCTCTTTGGACGAAAGCCTGTCTAATGTCTGATTCTAGTCGTACGAGGTGGTCCGTTGTGGAGTGGCACTTACGGCCACCGCACTGGATGTTGTTAAGGCCTGCATGCATTCCAAGGTAGTCGACTAGACGTGAGCATATCATTCTTTTCATAGTCATACAAAGGACAATGGGATAGTTATGCGGGTCGCTGTGACATTTTCCCGGGTTTAGGTATCGGGATAATTACGGATTCCTGCCATTGATTGGGAACGAATGAATTTGAATACAACGTATAGAACACATTTAGTAGGTGCTGGAGAGCGTTGTCAGGAAGGTGTTTGATCATATTGATGTGCACTCGGTCCGGCCCTGGTGAGGTTTCACGAGTGTGGTCGATAGCATATTGTTGTTCATGGAGGGAGAAAGGTTTGTTATAGAATTCTTCATTTGTGGAAGTGAAGTCGACATGCTCACTTTCTCTTAGGGTCTTTTCCCGTCGGAAAGGAGCCGTATAATTTCTTGATTGCGATATTTGGCTGAAAGTCTGAGCTAGTTTGTCCGCGATGTCCACGTTTGAACAATAGACAGTGTCTCCGCCCGACAATACGTGGATATGTCGCTCGAGGCGACCTTGGATACGTCTAATGTTTACGCACACTTGGGAAAGAGAGGCGTTTCGATTGATTGTGTTAACTTATTGGCTGTAGCTTTCTGGCTTCTTCTTCACGCTAAGTTTGTGGAATACAGCAGTTTCCTCTTTCCAGGCTACTCGGTTCCTAGGGGAACGTGCGCGGCGGAAGGTCCCGTACATCCTTTCATACTGGTCCATTGCTTCTTGTACCTCCGGGCACCACCAAGGTTTTGGGAAAAAGGTGGAGGGTAAATATTGTCGAATGCATGCGACAGCTGCACTTAGGAATTTCTCAAATATTTGTATGACAAGGCCGCGCCCTGATATGTCTTCGGGAAGGCCCTCCATATCATCTAATGCGACACGTGTCGAGTATTCCTCCCCGCTGGCTTTCCGGTAACTGAATCGAAATTCCTGCGCGTCGGGATTGTTTGGTCGGTTAGTAAGGAGCGATATGATCACTGGGTTGTGATCACTGTCATGCGTTGAAGGCAGGACTCTCAAATGAGTTGGGGTGCTAAAGTGGGGGAACATATTGATAAATCGATGGCGGTTTCACTTTCGAGGGTGATCCGTGTGGGTTGTCCGTCGTTGAGAAGAACCAGGTAGAGAGTGTCTATGGTGTTGGTCATAATCACCTCCCTAGGGGTTTGTTCTCACGCATCCCCACACTTCGTGGTAGCTGTTGAAGTCTCCAAGGACGAGTACGGGATGATGCAGTTTGTTAAGCAGATCGGTCATTAGTGCCTCCGTGAGGTCGTGGTTTCGTGACGAGTAGATAGATACCACTGTAATTGGTCTTAAGATACATATCTTCACT
The DNA here is from genome assembly GCA_016164225.1 of Gammarus roeselii. Classification (NCBI taxonomy): domain Eukaryota; kingdom Metazoa; phylum Arthropoda; class Malacostraca; order Amphipoda; family Gammaridae; genus Gammarus; species Gammarus roeselii. The sequence continues at coordinate 7,467 of SDVV010004223.1, forward strand.
GCGACTGCTTGGAGTTCTGTTCTCAGAGAGAGGTGATGAGGTATGCTTTGATGGATCATAAGTGCCACTCCGCCGCATGCAGTCACATTATTGTGACCTTCGCGACGGTGTATGACATATGGAGGGATTGTGAAGGTTACTGTGTCACGGAGTTTGATCTCCTGGAGGCCTACCACCAAAGGTTTATGGGTGGAGATTAGCGATAATAATTCATCTTTCTTGCTTCTAAGTTCCTGCCAATTCCACTGAAGTATTGTGTTGTTGTTCATTTCGGATTTGTTTCACGCCCAGATCTTGATGGTCTGGAGCGGTCGCGTGGTTTGTAGAAACTTTCGTGTCTATGAGGCGCAGGTGTATTAGTCGAGAGCGTTTGCAAGAGCGTCCGCTTTCTGTAGAACATGATCTTCCTGACTCACTTCGTTCTCATGTATGAGTGCTCTTGTAGAAGTAGGAGACCGAGAGAGTACGATCTTTGTGTTTGTTTCTTGGGCGAGTGCGTTTCTCTCCTATGGAGTTTTTTTTTAAACATCATGATGGGCTGAGAAGTAGTCGTTGGGATATTTGAGTCGAGTGCGGTGCATGGTCGATCAGTGGTTGCGGGTATCAGTTCTTCGTTGAAGATTTTCAACGCGTCCTCGCGCAGGCGATGGTCGTTCTCACTTGTGAGATGTTCTGGTGTCGGGCATGTTAGCTGAGAGTTGAATACCTCACGTTGGTTTTCGCTGGGTGCGGTCGCAGTTAAGACGGTCAGAAGTCGTCCAACGCTCTGATCAAGGCGAGCTGTGGTTCGTGGGCTGTTACTAACCTTTTTGCTTCGTGGCGAGAAGGCGTAACCTCTTACAACGTTGGTCGTCGGAGGAATCTTCGACTCTTCGCCTTTTGACTTTTGGGTTATTGAACCTCGTCCTCGTGGTCGACCGAGGCAGCATCCATCGCAGTGCTCTCCTGGGCACTGGTGGATTCGTTGCTTGGGACGCCCGCTGGGCTGGTTGTGATATTGTTAGTACTGGAGAGGGTTGTTGGGGTCATGGTAATAGTTTGTGTTGACGGTACGCGAGTGTCGTCTGGTGGGGTAGACTTAGTTGTAGATTTAACTGCTTTGGCGTAATTTAAATTACGTCAGCTTGGGTTTTCGTCGTAAAAAATTCGGATGGCTTGTTCTTGTGTGACTCTGCGGTCATTTTGCATAATTGTCATTGCTTTTTGGTTCATCTGCTTTGGGCAGTCGCGGTCACTTGCCTCATGGAGGCATGAGCAGTGGTACCAGTTAGGTTGGTACCCCTGCTCATGCCGCTGGCGCACCTCTTACAACGTTGGGATATGTATGGCTGGCAGTATTTCATGACGTGGCCGTATTCCAGGCATTTTTTTGCCCATTGCAGGCCATGTCGCCGCTGGGTAAGTTGTCGTTTTTCCTTGTTAGCCCGGGTTTACTATGAATTCCGTGTGTCACGTCCAGGGAAAGTGATTTGATATGCGGTGGTGTGGATGTTTCGTGGTTTGATTCATTTTGATAGGGAAACGTTGGCGACTCCGTAATTCTTAGCTAAATCTGCGGCAAAAGCGCTTAGGTCAGTTTTAGGAATGTAGTTGGGAGTGTATACAATTCGTCTCGTAACGCTGAAGAACGAATGTACTTCGACAGTTACTTTGTGTTTGTCTATTTTATCAATCCTTTGTATAGCGGTTGCTTTGCTCGATATTTACGACGTGGGCCAGATACTTCTTTCCCTGTTGGTTTATGTTTATCGGTTTGCCTCCCAGTTGTTTGGTGAGTGAGTTCAGCATGGTAAATGGGTTCATTGAGGGAGTAACTTTGTTTGCACCGCTATCTACAAGCGTGATGAGAAAGTGGGTAGGGGATGAGGCTAATCTTCTCTCCTTTGTGGGAGGGTCAGCCTGGGGGGAGCGAATCGCGGCCGCAGCCTCTCGTCGCCCGACTTCGTGCTCCGTTTGGTATTGCAAGATCTCCCTCTCAGTCTTCTCCTGGGGGCAGTCTTCGGGTGTCCTTAGGGTGGCCGTTTATTTTGCAGTAAAAGCAGTGAGATTCTTCGGATGGGCACGACAAGGGATCGTTCCGTTTATCGTGGTCGTCTTGGGAGCAGTGTGAGCATCTTTGCTTACCGTGACAAGCTCTGCTCGTGTATCCGTATTTCTGGCATTTATATCATCGCATCGGACGTCTTTCGAAGGGTGTAACCTTGGTTTTTGGCGTCAAAGAAAGGTATGTCTACGTAGTTATGTGGGGTGGGGCAATTGAATTTAAGCAGAAGGGTCGTGGTGGTGTTTAATTTTGGTTTGATTTTTGCTTCAACTATACCTTCCTCGTATTGGACGAGTCCGGTGATGAACTCGTCGGCTTCATCACTCGGGAGACCCTCGATGTAAATCAGGCCTGAACTCATGAAAAAAGTTGGGTGTGGTATGATTTTGCAAGGTTTTTCGCATATTCTGTTTCTGGAGAGTATTGTGTCACTTTGAAGTTTTGTGTCTACTTTAATGGTGAAGCTATCGTCACTGCTGGCGGTGATGTTGAGAATTGGACGGCTAGTCATGGAGCCCAGTTCTTCTCGTAGTTTATATGGGCAAATATCCGGTCTGTCATTGACATCGAACGTCATTTCCAAGTGATCTGGGAATTAAGAGCCGTTGTTGAATAGGTTGTGGTCATCAAATCGAGTGTATTGTCTCCCCTTTACGTTTTTTGGTGTTCGGGCGTTACGAGTTTTGGCTGGGAGGAGAGCTATGTTATCTGAGAGGTCAGAGGCGGGAGCACATGACCATGTTACGGATTTCTTGGCCTCTTTCCTTTTCATCAGCTTATCGAGTCGGGTATTCATAGTTGCACAAAGGTTTTTGAGTTTAGTGAGGCATTCACAGACTTCACTAGAGGGCGTCGAGCAGTCCTCAGTCTCCAGCTCGGGAAGGCCCGTAATCTTGCTAATCTTGCCTAGGGTATTCTGTATTCCGATTATATTCGCGTCCAGCTTCGAGAAGCGTTCATTTGTGTCATCGACTACGACCAGAGTCAGGTCTCCTGTCGATGAGGAACTATTGAGGGGTTCACCGTTCTTTCTTGCTGACTGGTTTGAGTGTGACGCTCTAGAGGGGCCGTCAGCCTCTTTCCGATAGGGCATGGTCTTGCCCGTTGTTTGATCCCCGGCTTTACCCGGGGTTCTGGGTAATGAAGGTGGGGCCTTCTTTATATTGAATTCAATTGCATATACGAATATATACACTAACCTAATCCCTTAAACTTACTCCTAAAATTCATCTTGAATCTATTCTTTTTGTGAAGATTTTTGCTTTTATAATTTTTTGTCACATTTTTTTCTTCAATTATAATTGGTTTCGATTCTAAATTCAAGAACCCCGGTGTCAGGGGGGTGGGGCAACTTTCTATGCACCAAGGTCGGGGGGTGTGTAGCTACAAACTGAAAGGGAGGGACGGTGGAGGAATCTTTTACATCAATACATATTTACATAAAGGGACAAATAAAATTTGGTGGTCAACGAGGACACCGCGTAAAGGCGGGTGAGCCTGGGATACCCCCAGGGGGCATCCCTCCGAGGTGCCTTATGGCTCCTGCTCTAAAGAGATGATAGTCGGTCTCTCCAATTAAGTTGAAAACTTTAACCTTTACGAGACGATATTCGGTCTCAGAGCGATATTCGGCTTAGAGCGGTGACCAGCTCTTATTTTGATACAGCAAAAAAAACTTTTATACCCCGGAAACTTGCAAGCTTTGGAGCTTTAAACGCAAAGAACAGTATGCGATGGTGTTTTCGAACTCATTTTTTACTCATTGGTTACGATACTGCCTCTGTGCAAAGCTGATTAGGAGAAACTTTAAAAAATTTAATCTTGACTAATACTGACGCGGCGTGGGTAAACCAGTGAAAACTGTCGGGCCCTGCTGTTGACTACGGATCTTCGGACTGCACTCGTGACCCAGAGTGTAAGTTGAGGGGGGTAACGGCCGGACCCTTTAGCACAAAAGGGCTAAATTGTGTGAGTGTGAGCGTATGAGGGTGTGAGGTGCGCCTTGCCGTCGGCCACCCCCCTTCCTGAAGGATGCGGCCTTGTGTCTGTATCTGTAATTACTGACAATCATTGATTTTAATGCCAACAGTTAGCATCCAATGTCAACCAATTTGGAAGAACTTGACTTTACGTGCGATTTAGCTGGCCTAACTCTTTGAAGGAACAGTTTTTTAGTTATAATAGCTGGTCTAACTATTTTTCATGTGACGTGTTAGATTCAGTAAGAAGGTTTTCAAGTGACTCCGTACTCCCATGATCCACATCGTAGGGGAGAAGTATTTTTTTGAACAAATTTAACTAAAACCTAACACTAAACTAGAAAATAATGTTCAGTGAGAAACCGCATGAATTTTTGACTTCAAAAACAGTCGCACAAAAAAATTGCGCCTTTGAAGCAGGTTGTTATGAGTGTTATTGCAATAGAAAACAGGAACATCATTTTCAGTCAGAGACTCATAACAGTTGGGGTCGAGGATCAAAGATTGTGCAACGGCCTCCATAATAACGAGATTCGCCACGAAAAAAAACGCCAAATTCTCTCAGAGATGGGTAATTATCGCGTTAAATCTGCGAGTTCTCATAGCGCTTTCTCAGTGCTTCGAGTGACTATGAGTTCAATACAGAAATAAGTCGAATTCCCCGAAATAGGCGGTGGCCGACAGCAAGGCGCACCTCATTCTTTTCTCACAAACCCACACAAACTTAGCCCTTTGTTGCTGAAGGGTCCGGCCAGGGAACCCTGCAATACACAATTTGAGCCGGGTACAGGTTTACCCCTGCCGTGTCACAGTAACAAGGCTTCCCCCCCACCCACGACCATCTTGTTTTTCAACGAGATGACAAGGGAGGGAAAGCACATCAGGGCCAGCATCAAGACTCATCCATCATAACCATTCTCCACTAACGTCTATAAATTGTACACTCTCTCACTACCTCCACACTTATGTCTCTCCTCTCCAACGCCTGCTACACGCCATCCATACATAAACTTCAGTTTACCTCTAGGCCTACGTTCACCAACCTCCGCTTTCATCACCCTTTGCACCCAAATGTCATCATCCATTCTCATAGTGTTTCCGAACCATCTCAGAACACGTGAATCTACTGTCCTCAAACTTCTCAATCATTTCCGATCTAATTCGAACAACTTGTTACTAAACCTATCTCTCAGCATCACTCCGGCCATGCTCCTCAAACATTTCATTTAGAAACATACTACCTTTTTCTCTCGGTTCCCAAGTCTCAGCTACGTAGAGCACAGTTGGGACAACTACCCACTAATACAAGCCTCCCATTTCATTGATCATCAACGTCCTACAGCATTACAATCGTCTGTGCACCCAACACTTTAACTCTACTCGCGACTTCAACTCCCTTCCCACTAGTTCAGTTTTCTCCACATGAGAGCCCAGTTACTTGTATCACTGAACTTCCTCCAATAACTCGCCTTGTTGGAGGACACTAATTTGCTGCTTCTTCATCTCAAAAACACACGACCAAATGCCGACATTAGCCTACACAACTTTCACGAATCAGCCACCAGTGCCGTATCCTCCGAAAACATTGACTGATTCGACTGACATTTCCGCCCATTTGCTCCTAATATTTCTGAACCATGACCCATTGCACTCGAGTTCACCTCCCTGACAACTCTCTCCATGTAGATTAAACAGCCAAAGATACATGGCGCCTTCTCGTCTCAGTCCCACTTCCACTGTGAAACGAGCACTCAAATGCTCCCCACTTTGACACATGCGCTGCGGCTAATGTAGAAACTCTGAACCGCTTTCAACAAATTTCCACCCACTCCATACAAACGCAACACCCTATAATATAGAGCTTCTCTGTTGACCCAACAGTAGGTCTTTTTCAGATATATGAAGACCGAGAACACTTCCTTTCCTTCTGCAAGGTTCGTCTCCCAAATTGTCAAACAGCAAAAACTTGATCGGCACACCCTCTACCAATCCTGAAAACACAGTGTTCCTCGCCAATTGCACCATCCATACTGTCTTCAATCCTCTTGATTATCTGTCTTCTGCACAACTTACTGACAGCACATAAACGGACACCTCTCAAGTTACAGCATTCAGTGTTATCCCCTTTGCCCTTATACAGCCGAACAATGCGAGCAGTGCGCCACACAATCGGCGCAACGTCGTCCAAGTCACGGGCTTTCCCTGCTTTCATCACATCTACCGACTGCTGCACCTCTTTCTTAGTAATGTCCGCAACATTCTCCCAAAATCGGCATCCGTGACCACCACTCACAGCAACGATGTCAGCCTATCTGACATCCTCGCCATTAAACATCTCATCAAAATACCTAGCCCACATCTTCCGTACATCACCACTCTCACACAACAACCGGCTGTTTCCGTCTTTACCACGTCCTCCTTCCAAGTCTTCTTTTTTCTTACCTTCTTCACTTATTTTAAGAATATCTTTTTGTTCTCCAAAATTTTGGCACAACAGTCTGCTCCAACTGGCATGATCACCCCTCATAGCTCTTTTCACCTCTTTTCTCTTTACTTAGCACAGGCCACAACCGGCCTGGCTTGCAACCACTCCTTAAAGGCTTCTCTCTACTGAGCCACCGTCAGTTTCACATCTTCGTTTCACCACTCGCAGCCTTTCCAACTGCAGCCGTTTACATGGCGCAAACCACACATCTATGAACGTCTCCCATTCTTCCTGAACAATTTGTTAGGTCTTGCCTTCTCACGTTGTCATATTCCTTCTTCAACGCCTTCTTGAACTCTTCATCTCTGCTTTCCTCATTCAGTTCACTCATTTCAACTACTTCTCTTCCACCTCCTATATTTTTGTCCCCCTTCTACCTCTGTTCCACTCAATCTTCCTTCCAACAATAGATGGCCAGACATTCCTCTACCTTTCCCTCTCAACACCAGCACATCCAACAGTCTCTCACAATTCTCCTCAAAATCAGCACACAATACATCAGTGCCCTCTCAACCTTATTCATGTGTACTTGTGGATATCTCGATTCTTGAACAATGTGTTTCCCACCACCAGATCCTGCTCCACGCACAAACCTTTCAAGTTTTCTCCATTGTCATTTCTACCAGAAACGCCATATCAGCCTACCACATTCTCCACCACTACATCTCCACCTCTTGGCATTCTGGTCTCCCAGTAAATCACGTTGTATTGAGCTTCAACCTTCTCAATACACTCACTCTGGTTTATCTAAAATTCTCCCTCTCACTCCTACTGCAACTAGCTCCGTAAGCACTCACAAACGCCCTTCTTTCTACACCCGACTTAACATTCACCCACATCAATCTTGAAGACACCTCTTTCCACTTGGTAACGCTACTAGTCAACAGGTTACTCAATATCAACAGCACACCTTCTAGTGTCCAAAATTCCTCTAACTCCGACTTTCTTCCACTTACCATGCCATACTCACATTCACCCCTACCTTTCCACTTCGTTTTAATCAGCAGCAACGCATCAAACTTCTTTTTCACAAACATCTCGCTAATCTCTCTCCTCTTTGCTTCATTTGTACTACAACCACAAGCATTTAGCGACCCTTACAATATGGTTTGGAGAGGCGTAAGGCCTCGCCTCCCCCCGCTTGTCTTGACGTCTTTGAGGGGGGAACTTTAGAGGATAAGATCCCTAGCTCCTCACTACGCCCTATTAGGCGCCTCACGACACGCAAGGGGTTACGTTAGTAAAATTCTAATTCCATGCTGCAGTGCGCCCCTATCATTAGCCTCTTCCGACATGTAATGAGTTATAGTAATAATATTCTAGTCCCCTGACACAGTGAATTGATGATTTTTAAATTACTGATCGATTGTATTTCATTTTGAATGTAACTCTCAGTGTCATACACTAAACAACAACAGTAATATAAATATAAGTTCATAATGCTAAATTTCGAATAATTTTTTCTGCAGGTATGGCAAACCCTACTCAAATGCCTGCAAGGTAAGTGGAAGTAACTGCGGAGCAATGCACCAGCAACATGATGTCAAATAAAATACAGTAATAACCCATGCATAACATTGAAATTTAGAATTGTCAATTATGCATGTACAACTTGGGTTCATTAAATCTAGTGCTTATAATTGAATGACTTATGAAGATACCCCTCAATTTATTTATACGTAAGCAAATTGGTCGAATGGGCAGAATAGCAACTAAGCCATGCTATAGCTACTAAACTAGAACATCAAAACATAGTAGCAGCCACCACCCTTGATAAAAAAAACTTCTTTTTAGCAACATGTTCATTAACGATATTAATATCCAAGACTAGTTTTCAGCCAGTAATAAGAAACAGACCTGTGTAACTGAACACATGTGCTCAACATATTGAGCTTAAAACAAAACCGTTACACCAGTCAACTGACACAGAAAATGATCAACAGCCAAACTGATTAACATAAGAGGTTATCAATGTTCTTAAGTGGTGTCCCTATGATGGAGGGCATTAGTGTGGCCATGTGTAACAGGTGTCCTCTTGGTGGATGGCAATAATGAGACCGCTTGAAAGTGGTGCTCTTGTGGTGGAGGGCATTAGAACAGCCACTTGTAGCAGGTCTCCCTACGGTGGAGGGCTTGTGCAAGTTCCCCTGTGATTGAGGGCATTGATTCGGCCGCTTGTAGCAGATTTTCTGTGAACGGGCATCACTGCGGCCCGCTTATAGCGGATGGATGAGTCTATGAAGGGGCATCACAGCGCCCGCTTGTAGCAGGTGTCGCAGCACGGTGGATGGTATTAGTGCGGCCGTTTGTAGTAGGTGTCTCTGTGGTGGAAGGCATTTGAGCAGGTGCATGTAGCAGAGGTGGCGGTGTTGGCGGGCATTTGTGCGGCCGCTTGTAGCACGTATTGTAGCTGTAGGGGCGGGCATTAGTGCGGCCGTTTGTAGCAGGTGTCGCTGTGGTGGCGGGCACGCTTGTTGGCGTGAATCAGCTGCTGCTCACGTGTCATGGATCCTGGCCGCAAGAGGTCGCGGATGTGCTGAACGATCAAGTCAATTGCCACTGCAATAGAAATACAATGAAGAAATATCTAAATGAAGTTCCAACTATAATGGTCAATTAATTTTCTAATCAAGAAGACAACAACAGCTAAAACATGACGGTGCTAACTTCAACACAAAATTAGATTATGTGCCAATCAGTACATCTACTGAGAAAGACCTATACTTCACATTTGTTTTTACTGAACTCTGTTTTTGATAAGTTGATGTTGCCTTGAGACGTACAGGATTGCTTTTCAATGAACTTGGATGAACGGGAAAAACATTGATGATTGTAGAGCCATTGGGTAGGGGTGAAATTTTAAAATTAATCAGAGCACATCATTAACCTGTTCATTATTAGTAATATTAACCAAGACAAGATCAAGACACTTAGTAGTGCCGATTTCCTCATTGTCTATAGCTAGTACAAATTCCACGTTAGATTTGTAACAACAGAAGATAAAATAGAGAAGCTAGCCCTCAAAGGCAACAAATTTGTTGGACCATCAGAACATTAACTTTGAAAAAACAGACACCAAACTATCACATAAGTGCAAATTAATCTTAGAAAATTTTTGCAATGTTACATCATAACCCAAATGAACAATTTGAATGAATATGAAATAGCTACTGCCCATGTTGCATGTGATGTGTTCACAAACTAATGTGACTTACCTGGGATTTAGCTATAAAATCTACTGTTATCTTGCTACAGATAATACCAATTTTCTGTTGTGGTTCACCAGCCACCTGAAACTAGTCATTTTTGAAGATAAATAAATTAAGAACACTTGCCAAGACAATATGCAATAATGAGAAACAGAGTAAACTGTTACGCCCAAGCAATTACAGGACAAATATAAATCATAGAACAGAACACTTTAATAAAATAAGTAGAGGGCAGAAAACATATTTTTTATATACTGACCTGTCAAGTTGATGCCAATTTGTCAAGCCTGTTGTCCAAAAGGGAATGAATACAAAGTACTGATCAACAAAATATAATGACAAAGACAACCAAGACAATGACCTCCACGGACAATATAAATATCCAATACTGTGACAACTTTAGGCTACAGAACGTAGTACAGCAAATACTCCACCAAAGATGTGTGCAGCAGCCAAAAAAATTTCATAATAGGCCCAGGTTTCACCAAGAAGCCAAGCTGACTCTCCCGATACAGTCTTGGCAGTGATGCGAATATAAATATTTATTTATCCATAACTTAGGTAGCTGAACAAACCATTTAAGTCAAATATCATGGAATCAACTGGAATATAGCTACTTCAACAAATAGCTGAATGAAAGAAAAGTTTTTGTCTACAACTTTCAAGTAACAAATGCCATCCAGATAATAGTAGAGAAACAACTAATTCCACATCATAATAGGTCTGCATTATAAATGTGCACCATGACAGAGTAGCCATTATGTCCAAGTAACATGTCAGCAAGAAGGTTGAATGAACATCTGATAAGGGTGACCTGCAACAAGATTAACAAAAATGGGCTGCACAGGTTGTCTTCAACAAATAGTTACAGTACACAAACTAATTTTCAAAGAGTCTACAAAACGGTCCGAGGGTCGTCAGAGGCTGTAGTGAGACCCGCTGATACACACGTTTCATTGCAGAAAGTAGGTGGTACTGAAACGACAGGTATTAGAATGATAGACTGGAATGAAGCCCAACGCAAGTTTGAAACAGGCAAATATGTTAGGAATGAACATTGTCAGGATGTTGGATTATTTGTAGTTGATGCCAAGTGATCACCTATGCAATGAAGGTACAACAATTAAAAGATGCAAAAAGTAGCCTAAATACCATTGCTCAAAAAATTTGGTGCCAGGCAGTTTTGGTCATAAACAAGTTACAATAAAATACATTTAGCATAGCAATTAGATTACATTCATATGGATATGCCCACAAGAAATTTTGTAAATGAATTCATCAGGTCATGCAGATTTTAACTGTATGGAAAAAACTTTCAGCAATGCTTCTTGGTATATAAAGACGAAAAAAAAAAAAAATGAAATCGCAAAATTATCATCTAGAGGCTATCTTGTTTTTGCTGTCACTATCCAAACAAGTACAAACAATAACACAGACATGGCTGATCAAGATTCTACATAAGTCAGACGGGCTTTCTTCATCAAAGGCCCTGCATGTGGTGGAAAAGCCTGGGGCCCTGGCCAAAGTGCAAGTCCCTAAATCCATCATGATTCATATTATAGTAGAGGGGATGGTGTTGTGTGCATCACCTCTGAGGTGTTGATGTTGATGCAGCACTGTTGGCCTCAGGTCAACCAATATTTTCAAAACACCAAGGCCACAACATTGTTTTTTCTTCCAAAGGGAAGGCAACAATCCCTATCATTCCTCTTCTACAAAATATCAACAATAACTTTGGTGCAATCACAATTCCTGGTCACACATGAGGTCATCCCGTGCAGCAAGCAACGATGTTCTGGTGTCCACAGTAACCATTATACTGCAAGCTACGATGTTCTGGTGTTCACAGTAACCAATATACTAACGCGTGGCAGTTCCACACAACCCACGAAGCAAATACAGATATGAGCAATAACATGCAGTTGTTGGTAGGAAGTCGGGGTTTTGGGCATTGTGGTGGCCGCGGTTTCCATTGCCACAGGTGGAAACCGTGGATAATCATTAAGCAAACAGGAAGTGCAGGTTAGTTCGACTGTTGTAAACTGTTTTTTTTTTGTCAAATTTAAAGTTGGCAGGAATGCTGCTTATTGTCTTACGTAACATTGAAGATCATGATACTTATATTTACTGTTCCATTTTCCCTCCTACATGAGCAAACCAGATAACCCCGAACAATGGGGTAGAATAGCATACTTATTTTCGAGTAGTAGTAGTACTATCCATTATAATTGTAGTAATAGTAAAGAGTTCTTGTGATTATAAATAGTAGTAGATGTAGTGGTAGTAGTAGTAGTAGTAGTTTTATCATACTATTTCATGGTATATTTGTAGTAGTAGAAGTAGTAGTAGTAGTAGTGGTAGTAGTGGTTAGCAGTAGTAGTAGTAGTAGTAGTATTCAGATAGTCACTAGCTTCTAGGATTTTTTTTTTACCCTAACAAACAAAGGGAACATTTTGTAGTGGTTGAAAAATCAGTAAAATACTTGTTCAGTATCTGAATCAATTGATGGATGTAGAAAAACAACATTAGTAGTGGTGTCTTCCACACCTAGACCTGGACAAACCTACGGTGCCATCTCTCTGATTTTTCGGATTTTCATTTATCAGAATATCCGCGAAAATTCCTTGTTTACAATAGTCCGAAGCTCTTTGTACCATTTCTAAGATTTTGAAGATGTTACATTTCTAAACTGTTAGGATAGTATAATTAAATCACCAATAGCTCTCCATATTCGTCCAAAAAATTATGATGATAATGCTGATTCCATTTTTATGGCCAATTTCGGTCAAAAATGATATAAATGACAATGTTTCATTTACAATAGTCCTCCATATTCACCAAAATACAAAAATACACGAGGAGAATTACTCTTATTTTTAGGAACGTGTACATTGATGCAACACACACCACACCGACATAGATCTGCTACAATAAATTGTGAACTGGTCTGAGCTATGTGGCCACACTAGTTCACAATAGGCTTCATATGGTCAACAAAGGTGTAATGTTTTCAGCACCGTCGAACACACCACACACCTGTTTATTAAACCACCCATACCAAAGGGTACGATCGATATGCAAGTCCGTACTAGGCTGCTTTTGGATTCAGAATAACATTGGAATCGATGAGAATCAAAGTTCTATGATACACAAAGTAAGAAACACTCGCAGTGCGTGAGGTGAGTGGGATGAATTCTTACCGCCTAATACGGCCTTGCACCCCATTGCACCCTATGTGCGGGG
>SDVV010004224.1:0-20425 GCA_016164225.1 Gammarus roeselii
ATATATACACCGGTAAATCTACATTTCAATATAGTCACAGTCATTGTTTAATCCAACCGAGAAGCAACGTTTGGGCATTGCGCTTCGTAAAATATTCTAGCATTATTTGAAATTCATGTGGTGAAACGTTAACAAAGAAAGCCGATTCGTGTCTGAATTCATCGGCACCGGAAAATGCTTAAATCAAGTCTTTCACACCAGCTAATCTGTTAACGGTGACTGCGACCTGCCTCTCTACCCCCCGCACGGCTGGTATGCAAGGTGATGCTTGCCCTCGAGGACGACCTGACAGCGGTGGAAAAGAGTACAAGTTACGTTCAACGGGCGACTTGACTAGCCGAAGTGGTTTACGTCTTAGATGACATGTGGTGGATCTGAAGCACAATTAACTTACTTCGTAAGTGAAAAAGGTGGTTGTTCTTTACTTCTATTGTGAACCAATGATGCCCTAGTCTCGCCCAACGCCCGCTATGACGTGACCACTTCGGTCAGGTCTCGCTCCCGGTGCATCCTGTACCTGATTGCTACCGTAGATCTGGCAGCGTTCAGGTTGCAAGGAGCGAGACAACATTTTCTCAAATTTGAAATACTCAAAGAGGCACACGGTAGCCGTGGAGCAGCCTCAGAGCCTCCAACGGGCGCAGCACCTGCCTAGTGACTGAAACAGAAGCTGTTCATAACAGGGACAACACCTGCCTAAGTCATGGGCACAACCTGCAAAGTGACTGAAGCAGTGGCGGTTGAGTGACTAACGCAGAGCTATTCAAGGTATGAACAGCAGCTGTCAAGTCACGCTTAGTGATTGAACCAAATGCTGTTCAAGGCATGAACAGCAATTATTCAAGATTTCAACAACAACTGTTCAGCGGCTGAAGCTTGTGTGCTGGGCCCTCCGTGCGGTACATACATACGTTTACAGTTGCCAGGTACGAATTTGTGGGTTTGGATTCAAATCGAAATGCCTATACAACCAAAATCAACGGACATGGAAATGGACGTCAATTGATGACATCTTTTGATATCACGTTCTTTTTTCAACAAGACTTACAAGATGAATTATTTGAAGGTTACGTCGATTTATAGTCGATCCAAAAACAATTATCATCTATATTGTATCATTTGAGGTAATTTAAGTTTCTCAGGCAGATTGGATATTGAACGATGTAGCAATGTGAAGTAATCGCATAAGCAAGTCTTCCTTCAGAGGCGTTCCCAGGTCATAGATTTTGATTCTTTATACAGGGAACAAACTTGAACCAGGAGGGAAATTTCCATATTGGGAAGCAGTAACTAAGACATTATGTCTGTGCCTAGGGAGAGAGGTGAAAGCGTGTATTGTTTCATCACTGAACAAAAGAAAAGCGGTTAGTTTGTGACACGTTCTAACTCATGTAATAAAATAGCCGTAGGCCGCTAGTATACGAATGCACTGTCAGCCTCGAGGCATTCGGTTCAATTGTTCAATCAAAGCTTCTCGTTTTCCATCCTCACACGAACGATGCAACTCCCTTACGACGCCACATCTCGTACGGGAAGCTGACAAAGTGTGAAATGGTCTAAGGACAATAAAAATTCATTTAAAAAATGTTATATTTGTACAATAGTACTATACAAAAATTCTTGCCTATCGCCCCTAAAGATCATTTCATGACCGCCGTAGTGTTTGAGCAACATCTCAATATACCATTTTCCAAAGCTAAACCTAACACCTACTTAACTTATTGGTCAGTAAAGAAATCAACGAGAACTTGTTTGTTAAGTAACACCTAGCGATGATGAAGATGATAATGATATAAATAAATCGATCAACAAAGGAAATCCCGACATGCTAACATTAATATAACAAGGTCTTAGGAGTACTCTGATCTTTGAATGAGGACTTTCTTCTATGTATTTAAACTGTTGACATTATCGTGCCAGCAATAGGCCAGAGCAGAGAAGACAAGAGCAGCTGATGCTGTTCAAGCACAGCCCTCACCTGGGTGCTGGGGGATACTTACAGCTCACTAACACAGTTGACACACACAAACTCATACGATTTACTGACTAACATTATACAAATGTGTGAGGGAGCTCAGTTTACATCCTCTCACCAGTCTCAACGCTGGCAAACGTCTATCACAAAACGAGGAGAAGCAGTGCGCAATGCAATTGCGGTAGGCAGCACAGCTTACATCCTATCCATCTCGTTTCAACACTGCGTACCGTCTATCACAAAAGTAGGTCTTAAACACAAACGTGGGAGGCAGACAGCTTGCATCTTCTTGCCCACATTTCAAGTTGTTACATTCTATCACAAAAGGAAAATTTTGCAGTACAATTTCCCGTTTATATCTTCCCCGATGCTTATCTTACCGTCAATCTCTAAAGAAGGAGGAACTTGCACCTGAGGTTTGCAGCGAACATCAAGTTTGACTGCGGAAACTCGTGCGTTCACAGGCTAAAACGCCTAATCAATTGTGACGATCATCAGAGCTAGTGTACAATGCCGGTGACGTTACTCTAGTGTAATAAATCGGAGCGCCACTTCTCTAAACGCCATTTGGTAGAAAAGCCCACCGGATATCAATAATAATCTACTTGCTAGCATTAGCATATCGGGATGACTGAGGCGCAAGGCGACCTTCTCCGTTGTCTGTTAACATTTCAAACGATGCCGAGCGCACTCGAGATGCAAAAAAGATACCCCGTCAGGCTATTATGTGGTGTCGCTTGTGTACGCCAACTACCAGACAGCGACCGTGAACAGCTTCCATAGAACAATTTGTTGCAGCTTCCATCGAGTCGTGTTTAGATCAGAGGACCTGCAAACTACGACGACGACGACGACGACATCCGCCCCAGTGCACCACTGCTGTTTCAACTGGGCAATGCAAACAGTTCGCTGATACTTCAGCAATGCATTGAGCCGCCATGACCCGTTATCAGCAGAGGCCGGTCTTTCGGGTCCAAGAAAAGTTAACAAGCATGTGTGTTTTACAGCCGATGAAACGAGGCTCATCCTTTGCTAGTAGTTGACAGGATTCGTTTAGAATTGAACGACATCCGCCGACTTGCAGGCAACCGCCAGTCACAGTTTGCTAGCAGCTGGTTACTGAGAACAGCATTTCAAAGACACCGCAAAGGAAATACAACCGCTGGTGGTGACATAGCTACTACAATTAGGCTGAGTCGACATTTAATATACCTTTACACTCACAAAAATATATAATTTCTTAACAGATAATAAAGGTAGGACAAAGAGGGGGAAAACTCAACGTCCTGATACACGAAACGTATCGTCTCTCTAAATGTAAACACAAATAATTCGCTAACGGCAGTTGCAA
Source organism: Gammarus roeselii (assembly GCA_016164225.1). NCBI lineage: Eukaryota > Metazoa > Arthropoda > Malacostraca > Amphipoda > Gammaridae > Gammarus > Gammarus roeselii. Next base: position 3,327 of record SDVV010004224.1, read on the forward strand.
CACTTTCGAATCTTTCGTGTATCTCAAGTAAGTACCTAATAAACCAGAATGAGTTTCCGCGATAGAGTCAAAGGACGCGAAACTTCAAAATGAACGCCTAATGAAAACAAAATCAATTTAAAAATAGGACAAGTTCGAAGGAACAAATACAATTAGAACATTACATGACGCGTCTAGGAACCGTGACCAGAAGAATGGATTAACAATACAGGGCAGTCAGTTACATAACACTGATCATGTGCAAATAGCTTAAAGTTCTGAGGCCGGATTCGCAATTGTCCATCAGCGTACAGCTATCGCCTTAATCAGTCAGATAGTGCAGTTTTAGCCGGTCAAATGAAGTTGCAAGATACAAGGACTTCTCGCTTCACACTTCAACTTGATAAAAAGAGTTTTGAGAACACCCAGTTACTGGCAACGCCAACCAATGCCATCAAGCAGGACGCAAGTAGTTCTGGCTGCAAAGTTGATAACATAACAGATTAAGGTTTGGGTTTATAACGCAGCCACTACGAAGCGAAAGGTCCACTCCTAATTACTTAGCCCTGTTAATTGTACTGTTAAAATGTCTATTACCTATCAGTATGGCAAATACGTATACTTTCAACAGAAAATGATATTTAAAATGTTATTAATTATAGAGTCGAGTACTCCTAATCAGGTCTTGTTTTTGTGATCAGAACACTGATGGCATTTTTTGTACAAGAGCAACTCAACATGTTTACTGCCTGTGTAGCTAATGGCAGCAATGTATACCGATTGCTGTGTGTGGCCAAGGACTTTACCAACTTGTTATTGAGCTAAGCCTAATTACGCTGCCACCACCAGCAAGACGAACTTTAAAATGACAACTTTCGTCCCCTCTACGCAGACTGCCCATCAGAGGGTTAGAAACCATAGAAAACGGAATGGACGACACATGAAAACACTGGGACCTGACAACTTTAGTCCTCTTTACAAAGTCTCTAAGCGGAATATAAACATAAGACATGGAATAGAAGACACATGTCTGACCAACAACTATGGTCAACATAACGCAGTCTGTCAGCAGGATTGAAACATAAAAGATGGGACAGACGTCACATGCAAGGGATCAGCCACACTCTTGCCACGAATGATGTTGTTTAGCCCTTATAACTCGCATTGAAGGACGACAACGTCTCACGGGCTGGTTAAACAAAATCACCAATATAACCCGAGCAATGGACGGGACGAGTAAAATCAACGAGTTGTCGTAAGCCAAAGACATTTATTAACGTAGTTATTATCTAGGCCTCTCGAAACTTCTTTATAGAAGGCCTACCTGATTAGTCCCCATTCGTAGCTGTGTTCGGGACTACTTTGTTCAAACTTCTACGAGTGTCGAGTTGGCCTGAGCATGGCTTCTACCAGTTCGGACTGTGACGCTGCAGAAAAGGCGGTTCCTGTCTTTAAACGCATCTACGACCTCCGCCTCTCTGGATCTGCGGACGAACCTTTGCGAAGTGGCAAGTAACAACAACAGCGCGTGGACATGTTGTAAGCACGACAAGTGATGGAGTTACAAGCATGATGACTGATAAATGAGATTTAAACAGGCAATTGGTGACCAACCGTAGTAAGCAGAGCAATAACTGATGACTATAGTTTATGTTGTAAGTAGGGGATCAGATACAGAAGTTATACGCACGACGATTGATAAACATGCTAAACCAAGGCGAGAGCGGACTAGCAAATGTGAGCGTGGCAATCAAAACCAACCAGTTTATCAAATGCAGCCACAGGTGGTAACACTTGGAAGCATGGCAATCGAAACCAACCAGTTTATCAAATGCAGCTACAGGCGGTAACACTTGGAAGCATGGCAATCGAAACCAACCAGTTTATCAAATGCAGCCACAGGCGGTAACACTTGGAAGCATGGCAATCGAAACCAACCAGTTTGAATCAATGCAACCACAGATGGCGACACTTGGAAGCATGGCAATCGAAACCAACCAGTTTGATTCAATGCAACCACAGGTGGCGACACTTGGAAGAATGTCAATCGAAACCAACCAGTTTGATTCAATGCCACAACAGGTGGCGACACTAGGAATCATGACAATCGAAACCAACCAGTTTGATTCAATGCAACCACAGGTGGCGACACTTGGAAGCATGGCAATTGAAACCAGCCAGTTTTATCAAATGCAACCACGGGAAGCAGCCCTTCATAGCATGGCTATCGAAACCAGCCAGTTTTATCAAATGCAACCACAGGTAGCAACCCTTCATAGCATGGCTATCGAAACCAGCCAGTTTTATCAAATGCAACTACAGGTAGCAACCCTTCATACCATGGCTATCGAAACCAGCCAGTTTTATCAAATGCAACCACAGGTAGCAACCCTTCATAGCATGGCTATCAAAACCAGCCAGTTTTATCAAATGCAACCACAGGTAGCAACCCTTCATAGCATGGCTATCGAAACCCAGTTTTATCAAATGCAACCACAGGTAGCAACCCTTCATAGCATGGCTATCGAAACGCAGTTTCATCAAATGCAACTACAGGTAGCAATAGATAAACGATATGAAGTTATTTGTAAGAATTACCCATAAATACATTTGAATTTCAGCAAAACCATTTACGCGCTTCATCCTAAAAAATCTGGTACCTAACACAACGAGGTAAGTGCGGATATCTTAGCACAAAAATCAATTGAATCATTATGGAGTGACCCAAGGCTATTGACCTGCTGCGGGGCCAACTCGTTAATTTGAAGTGTGCCAAGGCAATTGACCAGCTGCGGGGCCAACTCGGTAATTTGAAGTGTTCCAAGGCTATTGGCCTGCTGCGGGCCAACTTGTCAATTTGAAGTGACCCAAGGCTATTTCCCTGCTGCTGCGGGGCCAACACGTCACAAAAGAAACTTCGTCAGATGAACATCACAAAGCCCCAGCACATCACAGAAGCACTTGAAGTATCACTGCCCACCATACCACAATGATGTGAAGTCATTAATCTTTATTAGAGAGCAACACTGATATTGCATGAGATCATGGTTCGTGCACACCAATTTCTGAGCATTGACAGCAGCAACATCGCAGAAACGTACCAAACAAAAACAATTGAAATAATATTGACACTACAACGAAGTTATCGTTTAGCTCTTGGTAGATCGACTGAGTGGTTTCGGTTTACGTCGCTGCTCTTCAGTCAATGACGCCATGTTGAAATAAATGTTGTTCTGCGGCGAGCGTAGGCAGTTATGAGATACAATACGGCATGTAGAGTTAGGGATAAAACAAAGAGGTGTCAATTACGCCAATGCATGATACTTTAGTTCAAGTCACCTAATAGAACTGCACATGTTGCTCAGAGTTGACAAAAAATAATATGAATGTACATTTATGAACCACCGCTGGAAAAACAATGTTCTTTGATTAACTGTTTACTCTTAAGGTGTTGCATACAGCAGCAAGAGACGGATGAGTGGAGGGTTGTGTACAAAAGGTTGCGTACACACATTTCTCAGAGTAATCAAACAAGCAGGAGGGACCGGGAAGCTGACGACGTCAACAAACACGAGATCAAAGCTGGTGACGCCACCAAGCACGAGTGACACTGATGACGTCACCAAACACGAGAGGGAAGCTGATAACGTCATGTATGAGAACGAAACTGATAACACGAGGGCGACGTAACTTTAAACGAACGGAGTGATGGGGTAAAATGAGAGTATTTTAAACTCTGTCAAAATAACGTGAAAAAATATTCGTCTGTAAGTGAGATGCATCTATAAAACGGAGATGGTGACAGACAGGCACAATAAAAGAAGGAACAAACTGATGAACGAGTTCAACTTTGAGATTGCCAAACGTTTGCCAATTAGGAAGCTTCTCTGTGCCAGCAGTGCTACAGATAAATGGATGTGAATAGATTCGACCGGAGCTACCAGAAAACTGTTCGACTAAACAAGCAAACGGGGTCGGAAAACATGGAGAAAAGCGACTCAAAAAGTAAGAAGGAGTAGAAAGGGTTGTAACGGAACATTTAATACCAATAACGGGCATTTTATCTTACCAAGAGTGTTATAACAGTAGTTACCAACACATTGATGATTAGTAACGAGTGAAAAGAGTGCAAAGCGCACCATTGCTTCCTCGCCACAATGTGATGACTGGCTGCCAGTAGAAAATTACATTTATCACGTCAGCGTCGCATCGCCCGATGTGGATACACAGAGGAAGGACCACCTACGTGGGCCTCACAGCAGGTTCTGGCACCAAACAACAGACTGCACCAGCTTCGGGCGCCATTAACTGCAGATACACAGAGGTCAGACCACCTACGTGGACATCACAGCAGGCTCTGCCAACAAACAACCGACGGCAACAGCTCCGGGCGCCATCAACTACAGATACACCATTAGCAAATGCTGACAACGGCTGCGGACTCATTTAACTGCAGATGCCATTAGCTGCGGATGCCAATCAGAGCAACTGACAGTGGCAGGTGCTATTGGCAGCCGACGGCATCAGCTTCCATCAACAAGAAACTGAATCTGAAGATGCCAGTAACATGAGACGCTATTAACAGAATGCTGACTGCATCAGCCGCAGATGTTTCAATTAGCTGATAAAATTACCAGTAAAGGCATCAACAGACGGCATCAGTAGACACTACTGACATCAGAAACAATCCACATTGTATGTACCTAGACCTGAGCGAGCTACCAGTTCAGATATGACACAGCTACAGCACAGGGTTGCTTGTGTTCGGGTAACAGGTCTCCCTGCAGTCTCAATACAAAACTGACAACACTCAATAGATACCAAATAATTTGCCAAGTTTCACAGTTGTACACGTTATAGTAAAAAACCATCGCATTCTTCAACCAGCAAATCAACACTTTTGAGTGCACCAGAACACAAAAATGCTATTCCCAACCAGTGTAAAGAAGCTAAAGAAACGTTAGGTAGAAAACACATGATGAATTGACCGAGCGAGTACGAACTCATCACTTGAAATGATAGTGAATTAATAGCCGTGGCATTGAACTGTCTGATCTATTTTATCACACAATATTGTGGTCAGTGTTCTAAGATGAGATTAACCATGGCTTGGTGAAGTAGACAGATACAGCAAAGACTCAGGGATGGTAAAACGTAAGTTATTTGGATAGACTGGGGGGCAAATTTTCACCTGCTGTTTGAGGTTGCAACGAACCCATCTTTATGGGATACAAATTGAACGTGTTTTCGTCAGCAGCGCAATGAACTTTAACAATAGCCTACCCATAGACAAAACTATTTTCCCTTTTTGCACTGACCAAAATCTGAGCTGGCCCACAACACGTTCTCCTGAAATGAGACAGAGCATTGTACCTGCTCGTAAGCAGAGGCTTCCCGGATCTGTTAAAAGCAGAGGTGATCAACAAGACCTGGTTGTAGACATAACTGGAGTGCTGAACTGTTCATAAACTAAGCAAGTTCATGGCACCTGACCGTCGGTTATGCCGGTTCATTGTAACTGCTTGTAAACTAAGCCAGCTCATGAACTAAGCCCCAGCATGATATCTGCTTGTCAACTAAGGCTGCTCATGGTAACCGCTTGTTAACTAAGCCAGCTCATGGTAACTGCTCATGAACTAAGTTCCAGCATGATATCTGCTCATCAACTAAGGCGGTTCATGGTAACCGCTTGTTAACTAAGCCAGCTCATGGTAACTGCTCATGAACTAAGCCCCAGCATGATATCTGCTCGTCAACTAAGGCTGTTCATGGTAACCGCTTGTTAACTAAGCCAGCTCATGGTAACTGCTCATGAACTAAGTTCCAGCATGATATCTGCTCGTCAACTAAGGCTGTTCATGGTAACCGCTTGTTAACTAAGCCAGCTCATGGTAACTGCTCATAAACTAAGCTTGTGCATGATATCTGCAGGTCAACTAAGCCTATTCATTGTAACTGCTTGCAAACTAATCCAGCTCATGGTAACCGCTCATAAATTAAGCCCGTGCATGATATCTGCTCGTCAACAAAGCCTGTTCATGGTAACTGCTCGTTGACAAAGCCAGGCCATGATAACCACCTGCAAACTAAGCCAGTTCATGGTCACTGCTCTTAAACTAAGCCAGATCATGATACCTGCACGTAAACAAATCTTCTTTATGGGAAATGCTTGTAAACTAAGCCAGCTGATGGTAGCTAACTGCTTTAACAGTTAGGTAATTTAAGGTAACTGCTAGTACACTAAGCCTCTGCAGAGTAACTGCTTCTAAACTGGGCCTACCCAATGTGTGCACCACTACACTGAGCCAGCCTACGTGCCAGCCGTTTATTATCGAGGAGGAATGGAAAGACGACGGCGGCGGCACGTGACAGGCCTTTAAAAGCTCCATCATAAGAGGCCCACAACAAGACGGTTTCAGTTTAACATCATTTAACGGCAACAGATGCAAACCACTTGATACAGTATGATTTGCATCAGGGCTAAGATATGATAAGACACATTTATCTATTCAGGGCCAAAGAACACATAGTTACATCAATTACAGAGAGCATCATGCTCACTTTCTTCAAACAGTTTAGGACCACACCTGCTATTTACAAACTGAGTCTGTTTATAAAGTTTTTACAAACTTAAATGCTGGATAAAATCAACATCATATGACATTTTGAATATTGAATTATTGGAATTTATTAAAAAATAGTGAGCTTTACAAGTTTTAATAAAACAAACACTAACAATTCGATTGCAGCATCGAAATGGAACCCATTTCTATGAGCACAGATCAAAACACTTCGGATGAAGCTTACACCTGCGTCATCAGCCGCCAAACAAACCAGCCTTAGCTTGCTCAAAGCCCCGACCTCAGCCCGCTCGACCGCTGCTTTTGGGGAGAGATGCAATCCATTGCCCACGAACGCAAACCAACAACAATTGATCGGATGCCTAAAGAAACTGGAAAGCAAAGTCGCGACAGAAATGTGCAAGGTAAATTTTAACGTGCAATTGCAAGCTATATCCGAATAGTTCAGATCTTCGCCTATAAGAATATGCCCCATTTCGAAGGTTGCATTTAATTTTTGTCCTTGGCTGCATTACAGCATGTGAAGTCCACTATTTTTTAAATTTATTCTCTCAAATCTAAGTGTAAATGTCACATGATGTGGATTTTATAGAGCGATCATATTGTTAAAGACTTCAGAACCACACTGCAGTGTCACACTATTTACCAGTACAGTGTCACACATGCCTCGTAACAGTCTAGTTTCACACTTATTATTTATGAGTATAGTGCCACACTCATGAACAGATACACAGGAAATGGTAACTGAGTAATGTAGCCTTCCGCAAGGTGCTCATGTTAAAGACTTAGCAAATAACAGCAGCAGAAGGCAAACATGTTGCAGGCTGCAGTGATGCACTCTAGAATGGATGGAAACAATAACGGTAATATTGACATTTTCATTGACAGTAGCTATGCTTGTTATAGATAATGATAGTATTTACTTATGGTAGACACCCAAGTATGGGTATAGTTTCAATAATATAAACCTGTACACGCACGGCCGCCTAATACCTAACGGTATACGCTACCTTCATGAAATGACTTCGAGATGAAATATAGGTACAGCAGCAATGATAGAACCTCAACATTCTAACTATAGAGAAAACAATTCGCTTGAATGAAAGTCTCAGGTGTGTAAGAAACAAGGAATCAACCACAGAGAAAGTTACTTCATTTTACATAATTTTGAACGCAAAGGAATATTCGTTTGCTGCTGTACCTTAGCATGTTGATGGGAGAGAAAAGTTTGGGTAGGCACACAAAGATGGTGCTCAAGGGTTTAAAGTCTGCATTAGATGACAGTGTGGACCCCAAGCTACACGTCAAGAACCGGTAGAAACAAGCAAATTGTCGATGCATCAGCAAAGTAATGTGGATTTTTTGCAATGTGTTGGAAATGAAATTATATCTCATTATTGATGAGTACGATGATGGCGGAATAAATGCAAGTTTGTGTCTATAAAGGGCACGGTCAGATGTGTATCACGGCGTGTTATAATTGCACTGCATACAAATTCGACAAGATAGGACAATACCATGTATATGTGAATTATAATTACACAATACTTCAAACAAACTGTTAGTGATAAAGAATTTCAAAGTTTATAATAGGGTAGCACGATTGCACACCTCACAGACTGGCGGCGACGACGACGACAACATAGTATTACCATGTTTACATTAGAGCACTAAGATTCCACTCGTTACAGACAGATAAAAATAAAAAAGTATCGTTTACTATGAGAAAATGGGAACAATACAAGCTACGGCCCAAGAGCAAACCATAGGGTAACACAGCAGGGAAGGGAGTATAGGCCGCTCCTGCAAGAACCACCAGCAACAACACCACCACAACACATCTCCGAAATATTAGTGCTCCCTAAGCACCAAAGTTCACTACTTTGACTCTGCACTGTAGAGTATTCCTGACCAAAACGCACACACGCACACGGGATAAGCGCTTCTAGAGATGAGTTGCTCGCTGCGTAGGATCTGACAAGGAAACACTAGCTAGAGAGAAGAAAGGTTAGCCAGCCAAAGTGTACAATATCTATCTGGATGCGAATGAACTGATGGGAGCGGGTGAGAATAGAAAACATACTGGACCTGGTAGCTAGGTACTTGGACTTGCGCTATCACAAGGGGATCTGCTTCACTCGCCGCACACTCAACAACATTTGCTTTACGCACCAGGCCGTTGCATGCCTTCAGACGTCATCAATATCCGTCACGATATTGTGCCTCCCTGACGGCTCGAGTCGAGGCCTTGCCACTAAAAAGAGTTTCTCTGTGGAGCTACAAATGTGTTTGGTCATTCACTCTCTCTGACCACTTGCACACTCCGCCACCAGCGGTGGGCGGTGCACCGCGAGCGGGGCGTTGGACAGACGTCGTCCACGTGTTTGAATGAAGGAGCGTATGGCAGATTTGTGTCAATCTGACGGCAGACCTATCTATTGGCAGTAACACAGGCTGGTATGTAGGTGGTTCAGCAGAGAGGCGTGTGTGCGTGCTATGTAGATGTGTGCGAGTGTGGTGTGTGTTGGCACCGTTATCTGGTGGTAGTAGAAGACAGGTAGGAATGGAAGTAGGAAGGGAGGGAGGGAGGGAGGGAGGGATGGAGGGAGGAGGACGGTGTTGAGCGTAGAAGGGTTGGTAGTAATTAGGGAGGGAGGTAGGGTGTACAGATGAGACGTTTAGCAGCAGAGAAGACTGCCAGGCCGGCAGCATCTACCCGCTCCAGGCAGCACAAAACTATGACCGGCTTGCTTTGCTCTCTTAAAGGTTCCATCAAGAAGTATCCAGCACCTGAAAAAAGCATCCAAACCCAAGCCTGAGTGAAAAAATGGCGACAAGCAAATACTGGGAGCGTTACTTCAGGAAAAAAAGAGTACTACAGGAAACGATCAGTAATAAGATACCCTGCTGAGACATTTGGAATAGAGACAAGTTTAACCTGCACTAACTGAGGAGAGAGATATGATAAAACTTCGAGGTATCTCAACAATTACGGCTAGATTAACCTTACCTAATATTTGAAGAGAGCCCTACAAGGAATGGTGGAGCAATGGCATCTGACAGAGATAGAAGGCATCATGGTTTACAAGACACGGACTGATTAAAAGACACCGAGGAATCTTGTTCACTTCATTGAAGAATATTCAATATTTCTCAAGTTGACAGGAAGAAAGAATTTAAAACAGATGATTGTAAGAATTATAACACAGGCAGAGCCACACTTGATTATTCCCTCAGGAAAAGCAAAATGCAGTAATGAAATGTTGTAAAATTAAAGGAAACGACCCAAATACATGACATCGTCCACCTCAATCCTCAAGTTACCATTATGAAAATTGTATAAAATATCCTTTTTCAACTATCAATGATGGAATTTAGAAAAAAACAATGAAGTGCTCCACAATAACATTTCATTGATGCATTGCATGTTATGATGAAAAATTGTAGGAAGAGGCATAAAAGAGATGAACATCTGATTTATGAACCCCCAATATTTGAATTCTGAAAAAAAATCATCTAATTGTAGTACTTTACTCTATCTTTCCGAAAATCTCTGCGTGTCATGATTGATCTAAAACTGTAAGAGATATGATCTTTGTCAACACATTACATCATTCAAACAGATGAATACACTGTTTTGAATGTGTCCAAAACTGTTTCGAGTTATACGACACTCGTGATTCTGTGTGAACAACAACAACACTGTTTTAAATAGCTTATCTCTCTGCTAAAGACAAGGAAACAATTATATCCTTTACAGAGAACTCGTTTTTATTCTAGAGAAATACTGAAAATGATCATAAGCCAACCTATCAGAGTATGCTACTGAAAATGAAATGATTCATTAACAATTATAAAAAAATCTAATCAAATATGGAAGATCTGAATTGAAAGATAATAGTAGAATTGTTTTGAATAAAATGGAGCTAATAGAAAATTGAAAAAAGTTGAAGAAGGATCAACTTCAGAAAAGAGATGCAGAAAAACAAAAACTCACAATCTTATAAACAAATTTCATCAAAGAAAAATACAAAAGCAAAGCATCAATTAGAGTACATAAGCAGCAAAAAATAAGCGAGTCACAAGCAAAGAATCAAACGGTGCCAATTCAATTTAAAGGATGCATAATGTTACAACAGTGAGAAGAAGGTTGGTCTGGTACATTGTATGATAGGAATAAATGGACAGGAAGAGGAAGTATATTTCTCATAAGTCTTTACACACGCACACACAATCAATCGTCAAGGAGAGTCTTGTAGTGCAGCCGTCAACTTATATCCCGCCAGCAGTCATGCCAGGCACTGATAACTATTAGGTTGAAGCAATAAAGATTTGAGAGGCCAAGTGGGTGAACTACCAAGTCCCTGACAATGGTATTTCTACATATGCCATGTAATGACTCCAATTTACATCTCAGCTGTGCATGTTCTCACCTTCAATGCAAGGAACACCAAACAATCCCTGCTGCATCCGCAGTCCTCATCTTAGCATTGCGAGGTCACTTAAGTGGTCTAACTTGACAAATAAGAGCACAGAAAAGTGCATCGAAAGTATTTATATTTCACAAGTAACCACCCAATTGGTGTCAATTGAGAGCATGTTTGTTGTCTAGTAAGTCGACCTATGACAGGCTGATGAGTCCTTTATAGTAATGCTTCAAGTTTGCAGTATTACTAGCTCAGCCTAGAAAATGACACAAGCTCCAGTCCGTCGGTATGTGTAGGAGGCATTGAAGCAAAGGGCAAGGAAAGCACGTCTATGTTTAAGATGGCCCTCAACAGACAAGTAACAGTCTTAACAGTCCAACACAAATGTTCTTAAGGGGAAGTCTATAAACGATGCGACAAACTCATTTTGTTATCTAGTTAACTAGGTCAGCGGGACTAGTGTTTCACCTTCCCTAAGTACTAGTTGATGCTAGTGTAATTACTAGCACACCGTTTGGTAGAAGATTAATAGCTGAAGCTAAATAAAAGAGGGGAATACAGTCATTTTGACTTACTTTTTGTGTAAGTGAACAACGAAAATGTTCATTTTATCAGGATAACGTTTCCAAAGTCAACAATGATTTCATCAGAATAATGCTGTCCAAGTTTATGACGTACAATATGACACGGAGGAAAGCTAAGCATTCCAGGGAGTACGCTGTCTAGTCAAGCACTCAGAGCTGCTCGCGGGTAGAGTTTAAATAAAGACAAGCACTGTTGAGCAATTCAGTCGGTATACTTTTCGTCTGGCCACAGACTCGCCATTTAAAATGATGAAAGGAAATGTCTCGACATTCAAAAGCGGGTATGTCTCGTTATTCAAAGGCGGGCCATAAGGGCTCAATAAAGCACAATACAGGTTGAGTTAAAATGCTTTTATGAGTCAATGTTTGTAATGTGTACTCGGCCAGAGTATAGCGGAGTAACAGCGATGAAAACGGTAGGTCTAGAGACGTAGAAAAAATGGACAGGAAAGTTTCATATCTAGTGTTTTAATGATAGGTTTGTTTTTCACAGAAAATAAGGTATAGCTTTTGATTGAACACAATACGGTCCAAATAGACCACATAATTGGGAAGAGCCGGGCATTTTGCAATAGGAATGTATAAAACAGTGAAAAAAATAAAAATGTATACATTTCGGGACCTGCCCATCTTGAGATTTGCCAAGCTAGCGACTGGACCAGATTTCGGGATTCGGCTCGGCTGTATTAGGTGTGCAGTAGCCAGTATAATCATGTATAATCAAGAAGCAGAACACGTCCAACACTTATCGAGGGGAGGAGAGAGGATATCACTCCCGGCTCTACTCCTATAAACAGATAGAGATAAATGCGTTTTAACGCAAGCTGTATTTGCTGCTTGTACTATGGGTTACAAAGATAGACCTTATTTTTAATTTCGCGTTCTATTTGAACTTCATTTTAATCATTTTGTATAAGTTAGGTAAGTTTTTATGGTTTTATGTTTACAGTCAAACGTCTGGAGGAAATGCAAACGTGTAAATGCATACAATATAACATACAATCTCGGTGCAGGGATGTCGTAAACAAAACGCAAAATTAAAAATAAGGTCTATCTTTGTAACCGATAGACCACGGTTTATAACAAGGGGAGCAAGGGGTTGCAAGGCTAAACAACTATCAACCCGCAGTGCCTGACTTACCAAATTCTCATAGGAAAGGAACAAGTGAGCATTTGAATGCTATCTGCCCCAAAGCTAAGAAGATACAAGCCGATGCAAGGTGTGAATGGAAATCGTTTCTACTATGAATCGTATAATATACTTGACTGGCTACTATGATTAACTCGGGAATCGGTTGAGGTGCGGTATTTCGCAATTAAGAATATTCCAACGTATTGAATGAGCCCACGATTTCGATGCTGTGGACTCAGACGAGTCGGGTCGGTTGTTATCGGCCCTGAAATGCCACGCCTTTGAGGCCAGGCCGCGCAGAGGATCGCCCGAGCATAATAATAGTCTTCTAAAAGTGCAGACACCCAACCATCTGTTGGGTGTCTGGTCTAAGTACAGTAGCAAACAAAATCCGGTCATGATTTAAAATTAAGAGACATTTTCAGCTCGATATTTGAATTCATCGGAAATTTAATTGATACTATCCCTGGCCATTATGACGCGGCGGGGGTAAACAAGTGAAAACTGTCGGGCCCTGTTGTTGACGACGGATCCTCGGGCTGCACTCGTAACCCAGTGTATGTTGCGGGGGTACCGACTGGACCCTTAAGCACAAAAGGGCTAAGTTGTGTGTGTGCGTGTGAGGGTGTGAGGTGCGCTTTGCCGTCGGCCACCCACCTTTCTGGGGGATGCAGCCTAGTGTCTGTATCTGTATCCATCAAGAAGCTTTAACCAGATAGAGTACCGTAAAAAAAATCAATACGAAGTCAAATTCCAAGTAGAAAAAGTCCAGTTTGTTCTTTCGGTTAAAGCCTAACCATAAACGAATCTTCTTTCGCTACTTTACGTTGTCTTGATGATTCAGAGTAAAGACAACATAGTCGTAGACCAGACAGGCATTTTTTTCTTAGATATATTCAAGACCTAAGGTTGCCTACTTCCCTGAATGCAAGTAGTAGGAGAGAAGCCTGGTTTACGTGGATACAGCACTGAAATAATGCACAGTCAGCATTAGCAGCAGAAATCACAACATAAAGAAGTTTCTGGATCGAATACTGTCATGAAGGAAGGTCATTGTATACACCTCAGTGTAACGTTACGAGCAGGCGACGGGAAAGTTTAAGCCCGCTCCTCTTTTCCGTAATGTCGTGGTCAGGCAGGAAGAGAGAACAAATAGATCTGGCTAAAGAAAGCTTTTCCAACTTATAGGACAGGTCGTGAGCAGCGCTTTCTTCAACTGCATAAGCTATTGCAGTCTCCCATCCCGGTTGAGATACATGGTAAAATTTTCAACGATTCCGTTCAAGCTCTGAGGGTTTATCTTTAGGAAATCCATCGAACTAACCAAAAGAATGGGATGGGAAGGTTAGATAACCATTCGCTGTGGGACGAGACAAGCAGGGAAATAGCCAGTCGATGACACGGGATGGATGAATATTTGAAATTGCATTTCTTTTCTTAAACTGAAGATTGATGGGCTTAGCTCGTCGCTTTAGCACTTAGATCAGAAGGCCTAGACGAGCCAAATTAGCTCTGTACAGATGAGAATAATAAGAAGGCTGTTGCTTTAGTTTGCAGAGTTCATGGTCATCCAGGCAATGGATTTGTGTTAAAATAACTAGCCGTCTTGCTAGACAGAGGGTTCTGTATTGCACAGCTAGGGTTAAAAGAGGTTCTTCTGATGTTGACACCGAATCTGGAATAGGGGACAGAAGAAATTGAAAAGGCTGGTATATGGACTCGAGAAGTGGTTATTAGGCGCCAGGAAGCATATTTGAAACAGCAAGTCTGGGTATGGGGAATCGTTCTCAGATACTAGCACCGAAAGATATTAAGACGACTGTTGGTATCATGTGAATGATGTGATGTCATTGAACCTCGAGCAAACGTAGATGACTGTTGGTGCCATGTGAATGATGTGATGTCATTGAGCCTCGAGCAAACGTAGACGACTGTTGGTATCATGTGAATGATGTGATGTCATTGAGCCTCGAGCAAACGTAGGCGACTGTTGGTGCCATGTGAATGATGTGATGTTATTGTTTCAGGAAAAAGTGCGAGCCGTTAAACGGCGATGATTCGTTCTCCGATTAAACGCATGTTAGCGCTTGATCGGACAACATGTCAAGTGAATTCTCAAATTTGACTAATAGTATACAGATACGAACACCAGAAAGAATGGTGACTGACAGCAAGACGAACCTCGTACTGCTCTCTTAGACCCTTGGCGCTGAAGGGTCCGGCCAGGAGACCCCGCCACACACACTTCGGGTTATGAGTGAGATCAGTGTCAGCAACAGGGTCCGACAACGGTAACTGTCTGTTTTCAGTAAACCAGTTGCCGGTAAGCCCTTGGCGTCCCGTTTCTGAACTAGACGTCAACGCCGGGGAAGCACATCAGGGCAGCGTCAAAACTGATTCATTCACAACCTTTCTCCACTCACGTCTATCCATTGCATGCTCTCTCGCTTTATCTACACTTATGTATCTAATTCCTACCGTCAGCATTACGTTATTCATCCACTCAAACTTTGTCCTACCTCTTGGTCTACGCCCACTAACATCCGCTTTCATCACCCTATTCACCTATCCTCACCATCTCAGAAAACGTGAATGTATTTTGTCCTCCACCCTCTCCACCAGCCCTGCGCCAACTCGAACCACATCGTAATGATCTCACATCTCTGTGTCATTCCAGCAATGCCCCTCAAACAGCTCATCTCAAAAACTTTCAGCCTTCTTCTTTTGTCCCTCGTCTCAACAACATAGAGCACAGACGGGATAATACCCTCTCTTTGCTTAGACACCCCCGGTGTCCTGCAACTAATTACACTCATCAGTGCACCCAACCTTTTACAACCTTTCTACACTCCACCTTAGTCTCCACTAGTTTAGTCATACCCACATGAGCCCTTAGTCTCCACTAGTTTAGTCATAGCCACATGAGCCTACTAGTTTAGTCATATCCACATGAGCCTAAGTACTTGAAAAAAGCTCAACTCCTTTCAAGAACACTGCATTTAGGTGAACTCTGATTACGTTCGCAGCTTCATCTCTCACAGACTTTAAAATTCCGGCACTTGTCTACACAATTTCTCCGACGAGTCTAGCACCAGTGCGGAATCCTCCACAAACAGCAACCGACTGTCAACTCTGCCCATTTCCTCCAAACAACTCTAAACTTTGATCCAATACACTCGCGTTTACCTCACTGATCATTCCATCCACGGAGAGATTGAACAGCCATGGACACAACGCTACTCTGTCTCAGTCCCACTTTGGGTGTGAATCAAGCACTCATTTTGCTAGCTACGCTGACGCATTCTCTGTTGAAAACATAGAAACTTTGGGCAACCTAAAATGTTTCTGCCCACTCCATAACGCATTCCAGTGCATGAAAGCCCAGAAATAATTTCCCTTCGTAAAAAATATACTTCTCACTGAGTCGTCTCACTACAAAAAATCAACCTGCATACCCTTTCCCTTCTAGGGCCACACTGTTTCTTGCCAATCGCCGCATCCGTACACTCTCTGATCCTATTGATTAGTACTTTTTTATACAATTTACCAACTAAACACAACAAACTGATACCTCATGAGTTTCTGCATTCAAATGTCTCCTTTGCCTTTATACAGCCGAGCAATGCAAGCTCTACGCCAATCAATCGGTACTACACCCAACACAAAACATATCAAGTAGACTCACCAACTATTCGACTTCCGTTTCTTCACTCCATTAAGGCACTTGACCGCAACGCCGTCCAAACTAGGGGCTCAAAACTCTCAATAGATTCACTCGAGATTAATGCAAAAATGTTACTTTCTTCTCTTGCTACCTGCTCCGTACATACTCACGAGCGTCCATCTTTCAATACTTAACTTGATCTATATCCACATCAATCTAGAGGACACTTCCTTTCACTCCTGTAAGGCTACTAGTTAACCGATTAACAACACCACACCTTATGCCCGACTTTCTTCAATTTACCACACTCAACTCGCATCTTCCTATACCTTTCAACTTAGTTTCATTCTGTGGCAACACACCAAACTTCCTTCAAAAAACAATTTAACAACTACTCTTGAATTCATCTGTTCTACAGCCACGCCCATCAAGTGACCCTAACAATAGGGTTTGGATTTGATTTGATCCCATTTCCACCAGAGCCTCAACGTGAGTCATAATAGGCTCCCCCGTAGGGCTCGACGACCATTGATTAAAGCAGGCTCGCACGCCTAAGTGTGCGAGGAAAAAACAAAACAACGCTTTCAACGTTAGAACAAAGTGAAAGTTTTAGCAATAACAGACGCACGCTGGTACGCAAAAGAAAAAACGCTTACTCGAAACGGACCTCCGCTTCCATTCTTTTTAGAACATTAACTGTGATATGTACGCACCTTAGTGCGTACAGGTAGC
>SDVV010004225.1:0-20422 GCA_016164225.1 Gammarus roeselii
TAGGTGTACAATCTGCTAAAGATTGGTGTAAGCTGCTGAGTCAAGTGGAAAGATATGATATGAATAAAGCTTAAATCAATGATGAAATACATTATATAAGCATGAAACGGGGAAAAACAGGTTAGGATGAGTTAAGATTTAGGGCATTATCACAAACCATAAATGAAAAATGTTAGATTGGATCTGGTGAATGCTCAAATAAGACAGATATTCCGTACTGGAACACTTTCTCTAAACGAAGCCTAAATTAATAAAAAACTTCTATGTGTTCTACTGCAAACGTCCTACAAACATTTATAAAGTAGGACGTGCAGGAAAAGAACATCTAGTAAACACCTACGATCGGATAACATAATTGAGATGAAAATGAAATTACTGAATAATTACAACATCAACACTCTACATAAATCCGGTAGATTAGATCTCCAAGATGACAATGAACCGGACCCAAATCCAGTTTCGAGAAGTAACACATTCCAAATTTTGGATCATTACATCTAATTAAGCGTAATTAATACCCAACATTCCAAGAAATTAGGCGAATTTTTATCTAATTCAGATATATTCCTCTGATAACCAATCAAAAACCTACAACAACAACTATACAATAGCTATATAAGATTCTCTACTCTACCCTGACCGACAATGATTAACTATTATATACAGTGTATCCTGCCACACCCAGATGATAAATCCTACTCCAATATCCTACGTGATCTGGTTCATGACTAAGAACATATACTAACATATCTAAAATATCTGACATTTAACCCAGAGTTCATGAGAATAATGCTATTTTTACTACGATACCTGTTCAAATCTATAACAAAATTCCTAGAGCTAACTGATGCTATGCCTCTAGTAGTACAAATCCAAGCCCATTGCATCATAATAACGAACTCCACAATGCTTTACTATGTCACTTCTCAGTAATCTACCACAGATATATAGCAAATTTCAAAGGATACATTCAGTCATAGTACAGTACCTCAGACGTACCTTGCATCTGTTTAGTCCGTCGTCTCTGAAAAACGTCGAGCAAAGTCACATCCTGGACATGAACAAGAATTTAGACATAGGTACAGTGGTAACGAATGGGGCTGACATGTGAGTAGAGTATATGTCGTCTAAACAGCCAACTGAAGGAATTAGATAGGCCAAAATTATGTCGTCTAAACGGCCTACTGAAGGAATGAGATAGGCCTAAATTATGTCGTCTAAACGGTCTACTGAAGGAATATGATAGGCCAAAATTATGTCTGCAAGACGGCCTACTGAAGGAATTAGATGGGCAATAATTAGCGGAGCAAGATGTGGATGTGAAGGAATTAGATAGGCCAAAATCATAGCACCAAGACGCGGATGTGAAGGAATTAGATGAGCCAGAATTATAGCACCAAGACGCGGATGTGAAGGAATGAGATATAGGATGACTAGATCCTTGAACCTATTATCGAATGTAATTGTTATGAAGTATGTTATTTGTTGATGTGTCTGACTCAGGCGCTGTATTTCTCGGACATTGTAGTTATATGTAAAGACAACTTGATCTTGTGGTCAAGTTAGTTACTGATGGTACATAGATATACCACGAACGTAAGTTTTTTTTGAGACCACCCGGGAAGTTGAGAGTTTGTGGTCCGAATGATCTGTATCTGTCATGTGTCACGCAAAGAATTTATCTCGAGATATATGGTCCTCTTGGAGAATAGTTTTTCATACGGGAAATTTCAGTTTCATTACGGTACCTGATTACTTTCATTTACGATTGCTTACGGACGGATTATATAGATGTACGTTATTAGGTATTTTCAACGCTACATACGTATGATTGTTTTGGAATATTTCGCACGGTAAGAGGGCATGATATATATTACTATGTTTGTTATTGAATGACTCATTTGAATAGAAGGCATCGTTTATGCATGATATTTTTTTATTGCACGTTTGATATTATTTGATTAAATCCACTCGCTTTTTCCCAGTTGATGTATTTTTTTTTCAGAGATGGTTGTAGTGGGAGTATAATTGATCACTATCTGTTTTTCGTTATATATATTAATTCGATTCTGGTATGAATAGTGTTAAAGCAAGTTTTCTGGTGAGGGTGCGCTTGAGGATAGCCGTACGCAAAAAGTTGGAAGCGCTCCTGGAAAATTAGGTGAGGTTGCTCATACCTGTTCTTTGTCTTATAAATTTGTTTCCGTATCATGTTTGCTACGTTGTGAGTATATATATCGTTATATATTTGTGTCTGGATTATAATTCTATATATTTTTTCTGTATATATAATTTTTGTATTCCTATCTAGTTGTGGTATATTTGTCTCATTCGATGCTTGATTGGTGGAGTTTTTAGTGATGGGATGTTTGATATTGAATATTGAGTATGCTTTGTGTTTTACATCTATTTAGTTTATATCTATATTATATGTATAGGAATAGTATGGATTATTTGTTGGCAGTTTGGGGGGTTAATTGGATGCGCTCCTGGAAAATTAGGTAGGATTGCTTTTACCTATTTCTTGTCTTATAACTTAGTTCCGTATCATGTTTGCTATGATTGAGTATATGTTTCGTTATATATTTGTGTCTGGATTATAATTCTATATATATAGTTTTTCTGTACACATATTTTGTATTCATATCTAGTTGTGGTATATTTGAATCATTTCGTAGATTGTTTGGTGGGGATTTTTAGCGGTGGGTTGCTTAATTCAACCTTGATATTGGATAAAGGCTATGTTTTGTGTTTTACATCTAGTTAGTTCATATTTATATCATGACCATAAGAATAGTATGGTTTAAAGAGTGGGAGGGCTTATGACGTCATGCATTCCCACACATGGAGTCGTATTTAAGGTGGAGGCATTCTCCCTCCCGAGAACTGGATTATAATTTATATATTTTATTTAAATAAGAACATACAAAAATTATTTTCATTTCGTGAATATTTACAGGTTGTAACTTAATAATGTGGACGTGATTTCGTCATTTATGCCTTAAGCACTGCCTATTTTTTTCATACTGTAGCTAATGCACTCTCAAGCGATCGACCTGTACCAGTCACTGTCATGCGGACACGAGGCTATGAGGAAGATTGTTATAAAAATTTAGGATATTTAGGTTTGCATCTTCCACACTATTTCAGGCATATTTGGTAGGTTGTTGCATCATTGTGTTTTTTTTATGTATATATGACATTCTGTTACGATTAAGCCAGAGTTACTTTTACCATTAGCGCTTAGTTGCATTTACCCCAGCAGTTTCTTTTTCCATCGTTTTCTTTGATATCAGAAATAAAGAAATCTGTTTAATAAATAGCTGACTGTTTTAATCCTTCAATAATAGTTTCTAGGTGTAAATTTCTGCACGATAAACATAGGAATGTATGTTTAAGAGGTGTAAGTCCATGCTACATCTTTATGGATTTTTTTTTCGTTATTGATCCCTAGCAAATGTATACTTTAACGTTTAGAAGACGATTTACTGGATGGAGGGGTCCTAGAGCATTCACGGTTTGGCTACCCTTCACCTGATGAGATATTTATCTACGATAGCTTAAGTAGCTGTGCACAACTTCCATTAGCTTAATATCTATCACATTTTCAACGTGGGGCATGAGGCGTTTTAGTGCATTTTCAATGCTAGTTCATTCGGGATAAATTTAGGATATTGCAAACAAAGACTTATTAGATGTATTTTTTATTGATAATAGATTTTGACACATTTATACATACGTATATATACATGGGATATCATTTATACGGAAACATAACTTTTTCACACCGAAAAATCGACTTGAGCATCTTGGCGAAACAATACTAATGACTTCGACTTCCCTCTTTTGTGTTATCTTGATCCTTGGTACCAGTGCCACTCTATGGGTTCTTTATCAATGATGTATATTTATTCCTCACCTGAAGCTGTCGACTCGCCATATCGGTGTAGGATTTATCATCTGGTGTTTTTTTTTCTCTAATCTATTGGTGTTCTAGACTAACGCCCTTAGTACACATTTTAGATAAACGGCGACCTATGGGAGAAGTGTATGCAATACTTGCAATCCTATCCTTGTAACCAAAACTTTGTACTTAGTCTTAAGCGAGCTTCTTATGGACGCTAATTTTTTAATTACTTATACATGTTTATGACATCGAATCGTTTCAGGTTTCTTCTTGCTATTGCCCACGTTACCATTCATTATATTCCTCGCAGATTTCCGAAATGTACATAATTCTCCTAGCACTCAAACGTTTGAGATATGATTCTCTCTCCTCATATTTCATTACCATTAATTTTGAAACAAAGTAAGATATACATTTGATTTTATTATGCAATTTGTCACTTCATAGACTTGATACCCTTTCACTACCCGATTTGATAATTCGGTTTCCATCAACGTTTGTAGGTTTTTCTTCACATCACATATCCTCGATATCACTGCCACTGACATCCATTTCACTGGAAGTATCCCACGTTTTCCCCTTATTTTCATTATTTTCAATTTCGGCTAAGGTTTGGGTATACTCCCCACATTTCACCCAATCTTTATACGTTACACGTTTGGTTGATACCGGCATTGCACTCTACTGCCCGCACCCTGTTGAACATCGTCTATATCACTATTTTTGATACCCAAGTCCGGATTATTATGTTCTATCAACACACCCGTAGCATCCCTAAAACTTATTTTTTTTCGCTCATTTTCAAAAGTATCATATTCAAGATAATGCTGTCCTCCCAGATGTTGTCAAAACCCGAACGTCGATCTTGAGTTGCCTAATTTTATCTCCGCATTGCAAATAACATATACCACTGCATTTTCCTTTCTGGTAAAATACTTCCATATCGTACTGGGCGACATCCTTCTTCCCTGAAAGCGGACCGCTATCTGAATGAGTACAGATATGAGTCTAATTTTATGCATACAGGATCGTTAGCGTCACTGAGTTGGCTCATGTATGGGGCATCATGTAGGCATTTACACACATTTTGTGCAAAATGGGTTACCATTCCCTGCCAGATGCATATTACCTAATCTAACCAACTTAACCATGAATTATGTGTCATCGCTCGAGATTTTTCATGTATTTTATCACGGTTTCATACCGCCATATACCGGCATATGTCGGTATAATGTAGCTGTATTCACGGTTTGATCCCGCCATATGCCGGCATATGCCGGCATGTTCAAGTGGCAAAAATCAGTTTACGTTTTTTGGAAGAAGAAATCTCCGAAGAGTATATGAGACGGATCGAACAAATAACAAATATCTCAGAATGGGTAAAACAACAATCAAAAGAGTGGGAGCTAACATTCATGTATGAATGAAGGAAAAAGGAAGTCGGCTCTGGGTAACTGACATCGACGGGTTTCAGTCGTATGTAACAAACTTCAAGGGAAATAAGAAAGCATCTCTCGAAATTGATATGATCCGAGTGGAAAATAATCATGATTGTAATAAAGCTGAAGTGTTGGGGAACGTTTTTTTTCCTAAGAACCAAAGAAAACCTCGAACGTATGAAAGAATTCCTCATTGATGAACAACAGAACGACATTGAATTTGAGAAGCTTCGAGTAATTAATGTTCAAGAAGAAGAATTACATTTGTGGACACAAGGGCTCACGGAACAGCCTTCGGTATTCGCAACAAAGATAGGGTGGATTATATGATAGATTTTGAGAGGAAACTTGAACATCGTGATGCAGGGTATGGGTGGCTGTACGAGCCATGCTGTAATCGAAAAAACGAGATAGAAGTCATTGATGATGACAGCAAGATTTGTAGATATTACTAATAAAAGTATGTAAATCCTGAATCAATTGTTTATAATTGTCTACAACTCAAAGGTAAAGCGATGAAATTGCATACATTGCGTTGAACGGAGGTAACATTGAAATTGTTGAAGACGGTAGGGGAATATATTTCAAGGGTTGCAACGCTAACCATAAACCTATCTTGGGGTAAATGCTGTATATGTGTGACAGAATGGTGATTCATAAATCAGAGTCCGATGGGAAAATTTTCAGTCAATATTGGGATTCTGTTGTGAAATGATGGGTGATAGCTTGAGTCCTCGATTGTTCGAAAGAAATGGGGTGATGGGGTCTGTAAACTATGCCAGAAATAAATAAAATTGAATAAACAAAAAATCGACGAGTAACGTGTGGAGACATTTGAAACGCTGTCATCGTGAAGAGTTTGACAAAATCATTGGAAGGAATAAAGTCAGATCTACTGTGCAAGTCGTCAATGGATGAAGTGTCAGGAGATATCGAAGAAAAATGTGGTAGACATAGTGTGAGATGAAGTCGCCCATTTGTATGATGATGGAAACAACTATGAATTACTTGTAACATTCAATCCATCTTAGATTGAAAAATCTGACCTCTCTGGTAACATATATGAGTCGAGATTGATTGCGGAGTAGAAATAATTAGGTGTCAAAACTGCAAAGAATAGATCAAAATGAAGAGTTAAGTGGAGATATTTGTTATGCATTGAATAAAACAGTGACTGAATATCGTACATAAATTAGGTTAGGTCAGTTTTTTGATGATTAACAAGTTCAGAATTGGATGTGTGTATCAATCTGCAAAGGATTGATCAAAATGTAGAGATATGTATAATGCATCGTATAGAACATTGACTGAAAACCGTACATAAGTTAGGTTAGGTTAGGATAGGATGATTACTTCCTTTACCATAACATACCATGAAGCTGATGAACATAAAACATCTTGTATCAACAGCAAGGGATATTTTTCTATGGGCGAGGTTAGGTTGGGTAGGTATTAATGCCTCCGACAGTGTATGGTAATCCTTTTGCAAAAATGTGTGTAAATGCCGACATTATGCCGACATCGACCGTGAAGACGCCTACATTATACCAGCATATGCCGGCATATGCCGGCATATGGCTGGAGCAAACCGTGAATACAGCAACATTATACCGGCATATGCCGGCATATGTCGGTACATGGCGGCATCAAACCGTGATAAATGCATGAAAAATCTCGAGCAATGACACATAATTCATGGTTAAGTTGGTTAGATTAGGTAATATGCATCTGGCAGTGAATGGTAACCCATTTTGCACATAATGTGTGTAAATGCCTACATGCTGCTCCTTACATGAGCCAACGCAGTTACGCTAACGATCCTGTATGTATACAATTGGACTCATATATGTACACATTCAGATTGCGGTCCGCCTTCAGGGAAGAAGGATGTCGCCCAGTACGATATAGAAGTATTTTACCAGAGAGGAAAATGCAGGGGTATGTGTTATTTGCAATGCGGAGATAAAATTAAGCAACTCAAGATCGAAGTTCGAGTTTTGGCAACATCTGAGAGGACAGCATTATCTTGAATATGATACTCTTAAAAATGGGCGAAAAAATTTAAGCTCAAAGGATGTTACGGGTGTGTTGACAGAACATAATAATCCGGACTTGGGTATCAAAAATAATAATATAGACGACGCTCAACAGGGTGCGGGCAGTAAAGAAAGTGCGATGCCGGTATCAACCAAACGTGAAACGTATAAAGATTGGGTGAAATGTGGGGAAAATACCCAAACCTTAGCAGAAATTAAAAATAATGAAAATATGGGGAAAAAGTGGGATACTTTCAGAGGAATGGATATCAGTGACAGTGATATCGAGGATATGTCATGTGAAGAAAAAACTACAAACGTTGTAGGAAACCCAATTATAAAATGGGGTAGTGAAAGGGTGACAAGTATAAGATGTGTAAAATTGCATAATAAATCAAATGTGTATTTGACTTCATTTCAAAATAAGTGGTAATGAATTATGAGGAGAGAGAATCATATCTCAAACGTTTGAGTGCTAGGAGAATTATGTATATATCGGAAATTTGCGGGAATATAATGAATGGTAACGTGGGCAATAGCAAGAAGAAACCTGAAACGATTCGATGTCATAAACATGTTAATGTAATTAAAAAATTAGCGTCCAGAAAAAGTTCGCTGAAGACTGGATACAAAGTTTTCGTTACATGGATAGGATTGCAAGTGTTGCATACACTTCTCCCATAGGTCCCTGTTTATCTAAAATGTGTACTAAAGGCGTTAGTCTAGAACACCAATAGATCAGAGAAAAAGAAACACACCCAGATGATAAATCCTACACCGATATGACGAGTCGACAGCTTCAGGTGAGGACTAAATATACATCATTGATAAAGAACCCACAGAGTGGCACTGGTACCAAGGATCAAGATAACACAAAAGAGGGAGGTCGAAGTCATTAGTATTGTTTCGCCAAGATGCTCACGTCAATTTTTCGGTGTTAAAAAGTTATGTTTTCGAATAAATGATATCCCATGTATATATATGTATACATAAATGTGTCAAAATCTATTATCAATAAAAAATATATCTGATAAGTCTTCGTTTGCAATATTCTAAATTTATCTCGAATGAACTAGCATTGAAAATGCACTAAAACGCCTCTGGCCCCACGTTGAAAATGTGATAGACATTAAGCTAATGGAAGTTGTACACAGCTACCTAAGCTATCGTAGATAAATGTCTCATCAGGTGAAGGGTAGCCAAACCGTAAATGCTCTAGGACCCCTCCATCCAGTAAATCGTCTTCTAAACGTTAAAGTATACATTTGCTAGGGATCAATAACGAAAAAAAATCCATAAAGATGTAGCATGGACTTACACCTCTTAAACATACATTCCTATAATTATAGTGCAGAAATTTACATTTTGAAACTATTATTGAAGGATTAAAACAGTCAGCTATTTATTAAACAGATTTCTTTATTTCTGATATCAAAGAAAACGATGGAAAAATAAACTGCTGGGGTAAGTGCAACTAAGCGCTAATGGTAAAAGTAACTCTGGCTTAATCGTAACAGAATGTCATATATACATAAAAAAAACACAATGATGCAACAACTTACCAAATAAGCCTGGAATAGTGTGGAAGATGCAAACCTAAATATCCTAAATTTCTATAACAATCTTGCTCATAGCCTCCTGTCCGCAGGACAGTGATTGGTATAGGTCGATCGCTTGAGAGTGCATTAGCTACAGTATGAAAAAATAGGCACTGCTTGAGGCATAAATGACGAAATCACGACCACATTAACAAGTTACAACCTGTAAAATTCATAAAATGAAAATAATTTTTGTATACTCTTATTTAAATAAAATATATAAATTATAATCCATTTTTCGGGAGGGAGAATGCATCCACCTTAAATACGACTACATGTGAGGGAATGCATGACGTCATAAGCCCTCCCACTTTCTTAACCATACTATTCTTATATTTATAATAATCATATGAACTAACTAGACGTAAAACATACAACATAGCCTATATCCAATATCAAGGTTGAATCAAGCAACGCACCGCTAAAAATATCCACCATCAACCTGCGAAATGAATCAAATATACCACAACTAGATATGAAAACAAAATATATTTACAGAAAAAAAAATTTAGAAATATAATCCAGACACAAATATATGACGAAACATATACTCAATCATAGCAAACATGATACGGAACTAAGTAGTAAGACAAAGAATATGTAGGAGCAATCTCACCTAATTTTCCAAGAGCGCATCCAATTAACCCGCAAACTGCCAACAAATAATCCATACTATTCCTATATATATAATATACATATGAACTAAATAGATGTAAAACACAAAAAATACACAATATACAAAATCAAGCTTGCATCAAGCATCCCACCGCTAAAAACTCCACCAATCAAGCATCGAATGAGACAAATATACCACAACTAGATAAGAAAACAGAAGATATATGTAAAAAATATATATAGAAATATAGACCAGATACAAATATATAACGATACATATACTCACAACGTAGCAAACATGATACGGAAACCAATTTAAAAGACAAAGAATAGGTAAGAGCAATTTCACCTTATTTTCCAGGAGCGCATCCAATTAACCCGCAAACTGTCAACAAATAATCCATACTATTCCTATTGATACAATATACATATGTACTAAATAGATATAAAACACAAAACATAGCCTATATTCATTATCCAACCGCTAAAAACTCTACCAAACCACCTCCGAAATGAATCAAATATACCACAACCAGATAAGAATACAAAATATGTGTACAAAAAAAATATATAGAATCATAATCCAGACACAAATGTATAACGAAACAAATACTCAAAACTAGCAAACATGATACGGAATTAAGTTATAAGACAAATAACAGGGAAGAGCAATCTCACCTAAATTTCCAGGATCGCTTTCAGCTTTTTGCGTACGGCTATCCACAAGCGCACCCTCACCAGAAAACTTGCTATATCACTATTCATACCGGAATCGAAAAAAATATATATATAACACGAGCAACAGATAGTGATTAATTATACTCCCACTACAACCATCTCTGAAAAAAACATTAACTAGGAAAAAGCGAGTGGATTAAATCAAATAATATCAAACGTGCAATTAAAAAAAATCATGTATAAGCAATGCCTTTTATTCAAATGAATCATTCAATAACAACATAGTAATATATATCATGCCCTCTTACCGTGCAAAATATTCCAAAACAACCATATATAGCGATGACAAGACCTAATAACGTACATCTATATAATCCGTACGTTAGCAATCGTACATGAAAATAATCAGATACCGTAGGGAAACTGAAATTTCCCGTGTGGAAAACTATTCTCTAGGAGGACCATATATCTCGAGATAAAATCTTTGTGTGACATTTGACAGATACAGATCATTCGGACCACCCACTCTCAACTTCCCGGGTGGTCTCACAAAAAAACTGGCGTTCTTGATATCTCTATGTACCATCAGTAACTAACTTGGCCACAATATCAATTTGACTTAACATATAACTACAATGTCCGAGAAATACAGCGCCTGAGTCAGACACATTAACAAATAACATTCTTCAGAACAATTTCATTCGATAATAGGTTCAAAGATCTAGTCATCCCATATCTAATCCTTCACATCCGCGTCTTGGTGCTATAATTTTGGCCGATCTAATTCCTTCACATCCGCGTCTTGGTGCTATAATTTTGGCCTATCTAATTCCTTCACATCCGCGTTTTGCTCCGCTAATTATGGCCAATCTAATTCCTTCAGTAGGTCAGGCCGTCTTGCAGACATAATTTTGACCATCTCATTCCTTCAGTAGGCCGTTTAGACGACATAATTTTGGCGTTTCTTATTCCTTCAGTAGGCCGTTAAGACGACATATACTCTACTCATGAGTCCCAAAGAGTGTGGCCATAAAAAGCTGGGCTTCTGTTCACTGATGACCTAAATAAATCACTACAACGATGAGCAGCTTGTCGCTTAACCACTCCAACAAGCTCATGGAACTTAAGATCGATTTCCACAAGAACGTACATAATTCACGTTGAACATGGATGAAGTCCAAATGACAACCAAAGAGTGTAAACCAACTCTACACCAGGACCAATCCATCCAGTAAATCGTCCTCTACAACGTTACACTGTACATTTTTCTAGGGATCAATGACGAAAATTCCACAAAGATGCAGTACGGACTTAGATCTCTTAAACATACATTCCTATGATTAAAGTCAAAAAACCTACAACAACAACAACATATATATAAATAGCTAGAAAAGATTATCTTCTCTGCTCTAATTCACATAAAAAGTGTAATACACTAGGGTATCCACCATAGTAAATCGGTTTACTTATACAAATAGGAATAATCAGAACGAGCTTATGCTTTGGGACTCTCTAACTCTCATACATATTGAAAAATGGTCCTACAATAAACATACAATACCCTAACAGCAAGACCGAGTTTGTAACAAATGGGATCTTCTATATTTGTAATAACCACGTCAAACATTGTATCTGGATGTAAAAAAAAATATAAAACACTAAAAATAAACAACATGTAACTAATTAAACCTGAAAAATGTTCGACATTGCAGATACAAATGTTAAATATCCTAATATTGTATTAGAAAACCATGACGATGGGAACTGTACAGAGAACGTACAAAACTAAACGAAAATATACTAAAACGCTCGAGTCATAACAAAGCAAGAAGAATAATTCTCTAGCATACCCAAAACATACAGTAAAAAACGTGATGAACGAGAAAGAACTAGCATGTAACCAAACAACAACTAATGTGTTTAAGATACCAAGACATACGAGCGACATAACTGAAACCTATAGTAAATGATGTGGAATACTTTTACGTAAATACGGTATAGTAAATACAAAATCTGATGAAATTAGCCTCAACTCAGTCCAAAACAGGGTTAAATTAACACCTCTTTAACTAAAGTAACCACGGCTGAATCGTGACAGAATGTTATATATACATATAAAATAACAAAATGTTGCAATAACCTACCAATTATGCCTGAAATAATGTGGGAGATGCAAAACATTGCCTAAAATTCAATAACAGGTTGGTACTATACAGGGTCGATCGCCCACTAAGGCTGCAAATTGAGTTATAAGACATACCTACCACACTAATCCTATAAAAGAATATATAGGGAAAAATGAACTAAACCGACACAATACCCCAACTCCAACAGCTACGAATCCAAGAATTAAGCATCGAATGAGTCAATTATACTCTTGGGTGATTCTTCTCTAGGAATGTTTCAGTCGTCCTGTATATTTTGTATCTAATTTCCTTCATCGTATATCTCAAAGCATAGAAAAAAGGAATGAAGGAGTTATTGCAGGAGTAAGTAAAGCTTAACGCAAGGGTACTGATTAATCGATCGGATAAAAATACCAATAAGCTAATTGAATCTATGCTACGTGTAAATTGATCAACAGCGAGCAACGTAGAAAATGTTATCACGGTTTAAAAAATTCATCATGAAAGTGTCCGGAAAGTGGGGCTTTTTAATATATAATACTACAGATAAGTTATTATCAATAAAAATTCTTATGAATGTATGTTTATAAATACCCCAAAAAACATTCAGAAGACAAAGCATTGAAAATGCATAAATGCAATATGACATTCAACGAAGTTGCAACCCCCCTCCCACCCCCAAGCATTGAAATGCTAATACCCTTATTACAAATATAACCTGTTAATATGTATAAGCTATCCGTCTGTTCGCTACTAACATACGCCCCCCGCTCCTCGTTTTTTGCGTGAACCCCCGTACGCCCGCTTGAGTCAAAGGTTGCATGCATCGCGGCTGACCCCCAACAACACGGTCGCCCAAAGTTCGCCCATCCGTACGCCCGCCGATAAAACTGCCTTGAATTGCGTTTCGCTTCACTTACAGCTACTGTTAGCGGGTTGATGTTTGTATTTTGGGCTGATGAAGCAGCCATTCTACGAAATTCTATCTACCCATAACGCACTATCCAGTTATGAACCTGACATCTTGGTGACACCATGTATCCGTATGCTCCAAATAGACCGTTGTCAAGCATATGTAAACTGTTCGAGTAGTCTTTTCTCAATTTTTTGTATAGTAATTATCGGTCGGTGGCCCCTCTCAGCGAGAGTAGCTGAAGCTCACGTAAACGATATGGATTTATTGTAAGTCATTATAGCGTGTTATGTATACATAGTGAAGATCGGTTGATATATGTTTAATTTGTATTATTTTCGTAGTTTTTAATGTTTTTTTCTTACAGTTATAGGAATTTTGGGATGTTTTGTGTCCATGTAACACAATATTTCAGGTACCATTGGTCGGTTATCACATAATTCGTCTTATTTTAATATAATTCGAGCGTTTTTGAATGTTTTTTTCAGTTTTTTTATGTTCTCTGTAGAGTTTCCCTCTTCAATGCAAGGTATTGGCTGGGTTATACTGTGACAGTGTTTATTATTGCGGGCGGGGCAAACTTGTTGTCCACTTACAACAACGAATTTAGTCTAGTCTAGAGGTTATTTAAAGAATATCGTGTCGAGAGTGTATATTAAATAAACTTTGCGGAAAATAGTTTCATTAACCTGGATCTGAATGAGATGGTTGGTGGCTGTATTAATCTATAAGTAGGAAGCATAGGCTAACTCGCGCACACAGAAGGCTGTCTTCTCTCTTAGGAACGGAAGTACAATGAAACTATTAAACAAAATGAATACCTACAAATGTGTTCATGGAAGGAAGGCTGAAGTCTTCAAAATTACCATGGTTCATAATGGAGAAGGGTAACAAAGGGAGCGATGTGAAAGAATCTAATCTGAGTAGTTATAAGAGAACGCGAGAAAACAAACAAACAACAGTAGTCTATAGCAAATAAACTCGATGAATGAATTCTCACCGGTAACTGAACAGATACTAACGACAATATATTACACCAATTTAATAGCAAGTAATAAATAGATAACCGATGTTTCGCTGAATAAATATTCAAGTACATTAACTCTGAATGTAAATCAAACAAAAAATTGGAATAATGCATGAGGGAATAAATTTACTAACTTGATATACGACTCTGCCAAAAGCACACGGGCAGAACCCTAAAAGGGAAACAATTTTGTGACGAATGAAATTAATTATGAACAAATTTATAACTGCTTATTTCTGATCAGCAAGAGCCTCACGCTAATCATTCATAATAGTACACCTACCATGGCCCGCTGATTAGTAAGAGCCTCACGTTAATCACTCATAATAGTACACTCACCATGGCCCGCTGATTAGTAAGAGCCTCACGCTAATCACTCATATTAGTTCACTCACCATGGCCCGCTGATCAGCAAGAGCCTCACGCTAATCACTCATGGCAGTACACTCACTGTGGCCCGCTGATCAGCAAAAGCCTCACGCTAATCACTCATGATAGTACACTCACCATGGCCCGCTGGCACTAAGGCAAGTTGAAAACTGTTGATGAGGACAACTATTCAAACTTCTAATGAAATTAATTTCACAGCCAGTAACAAGGTAAAGACATTGTCCATTTCCAGAACGTGAAAACGATATCACAAATTGATTAAATTGAAATGAAAAAATTTACGGGGATTCAAACTGCAAATTTTAGCGAATCAGTGTAGTTCAATTATTTATTGTATAAGGAGAAATATAATAGAATTTAAATGGTAGAGCGGAATGGAAACGTTGTACTGTCATCACGATAAATCATCTTTTAGCCGCACGGCTACAATACAATGTCGGAATATTAGAATATATTACGCGTTTATCTGCAATGTAAAACATTATTTCGGGTATAGTTTAGTTAGATGTTGTATCATTTTTGTGTTTTTATGTATCCCTCACGTTTTTTACAAAGACTGACGTGGAAAAATATAGCTATAGATGATTCTATTTGTTATAAGCTTGTCTTGTAGTTGGTTTAGTGTATATTTATTGTATTAATAACTTCATACTTCAATGTATAGGAATAGTTGGAGGATTCACCTAGGCAGAAGCTCGTTGCGTTTATGTTTATTTGTATAAGTGGACCATTTTACTATGACGGATGCCCTCGTATATTACAAGTTTCCAATCTTGCTTACGACAGAGCAGAGAATTACATAGATTATTTTGCTAATGTTATTGCTGTGTGATTTTTTCAACGGTAACCATAAGAATATATGTTTAAGGAGTGTAAATCCGTACTACATCTGTGTGGAATTTTCGTCATTGAACCCTAGCAAGTGTGTAGTTCAACGTTTTATAAGCCGATGGATTGGTCCTGGTTTAGAGACGGTTTTACACTCTTTGGTGGTCATTTGGACTTCGTCCAAGTTCAACGTGAATTTGTAAGTTCCTGTGGATGTTAGTCATTAGTTCCATGGGTTTGTTAGAGAGGTTATGCGACGAGATGCTGGTCTTTGTTGCGATTTACTTAGGTCGACCACGAACAGAAGCCCATATAATATAGTTATAATCTTTGTGACTCGTGTGAGGTCCATTCATGACAACTGTACCTGTGTATGGATTCATTGTCATGTGCAGAATGTGACTTTGCTAGAAGCTGTTCATAGACGATGTACAAAACAGATGCGTGGTATGTTTGAGATTCATTGATTTTTTCTTGTCAATGTTGTCGTTCATTGATATAAAACTACCCAATTATTTACTTTGGGCATGATTTTTATTCCAGATTTTGTTGACTGCGGTCATAATATCACAGATCTATCGTAAAATGTTGGAGTGAATATAGTGAATATTCGTTATAATACACGAAGGGGAAAATGTGATCAATAAGTAATCACATTTTCACCTTTTCACCATTGCTAGCCATATAATCAGACAATACTTACACACGGTCTTGTACAATATAAGGTCGTGGGTCCTTTTCTTAACACGGAGTCCAAAAGTGGTAAGCTAGTAAGACGCTTTCTAAGCCCCTTTAACAAATAATCCTCTGAATAGTCCACTTTATCGATATTTCACCTTGAATTAAAGACATGTCGCTCCATAGCCACACCGCCAACAGAAGCAAATCCTGCTGCATATGTTACAGTAGAACGTACGACAAATACGCATATGCTAAGAAAAACAGGGACTTCACATCATGCAAAAGCCAAAAATGCACTAGAACCATAGAGCTGCCACACTGCCCAACCACTTCGGTGACCAGCGCACATGTCCCAAAACGTGATAGGGAGAAGCCTATCCTCTCCCACAGGATAGCTCATTTGATGATAGATACTCACCCAACGCTGCTGAACACTCCATCTCCTACTTCTTGTACATCTGAAACTGAATCCATAATCCCCACTTCCCCGTCCGACACAAAGCCTCTAATCATCATCTCAACAGAGAAATCCGCAACAGCTACTCACCCAGCGTTGCTGAACTCTCCATCTCCCACTTCTTGTATCTCTGGAAGTGGGTCCATAATCTCCTCTTCCCCGTCAGATACAGATCCTTTAATCGTCGCCTCAACAGAAAAATCCGCAACAGCAAAGCCGGCTCATTGTAAAATATCAGGCACCAGCACCGGGTCAACAGAAAATACCAGTAACCCTAAGACAATGCTCATTTGCGATATCCTCATGACAAATGGGCTAACATCCGACCTTTCAGATAGAGTCCGTTTTGAAAAAAAAATTAACGACTTTGGTGCTCAGTCTAAAATCATTGAAAGCGCAAATCCATTCAAAAATTACATTATTCTGCTCACTGGCTACGTCGAAAATGAAATAGTAGTCAAAATAACCACAGCAATTTTAACGAAAAACCAAAATGCTAAGATGTACATGGCACATGGCAGAACCCGTCAATCTGAAAACAATGGAGCAGAGGCATCGTTTCATGAGTCTATGCCACTCCTCGAGGCGCAAAGTTATCCCAACAGGAAAACTTAGTGACGAATTCACTGGTGCTCCCGTCGGGCGATTGTTTCATTCGGAGAATGCTATTTTAATCAACAGTGGAATTATCAAATTATTCAACACGGTAGCACGTTACGTTCAAATGATGGTTGAGGTATTTCCATCCCAATACTATAAAAATGTCAGAAGCAAGCAATTATTACACTGGTATCCTCCCTTCATCTACTTCCCGCCATCATATGGCCATCATCTCGTATCATCACCCAATCACACGTCAGCAAAGGATATCTACTCGCAGACAGCTCACATCCTAGCACCCTCTCGTCACCTCCAAACTAAAATTCGAACTAAAAAATCACTAATCCGTTACATCTTTTGTATCCCCACACAATCAGCTCACATGCAACGCCTTTTCAACACGGTCGCAGCAATAGCATCCCATCAGCGCCTTCTCATTTCTTCTCTTACCCTCCAACTCCACTCTACACTACTCTCGCAAATTCGTCTAACTATGCTTGCAGCACAATCCAAATTCCCCCCTTTCGCTACTATTTCCTAACCTCAGCCCAAACTCCGACTCTACCTATTCCGCTAATCCCTTCCATATATTACATCCTCCACCTATTCCTTCCTCGAGCTCCCACTTTCACAACCATCCCCTGACCTCAACCCTAACTCCGAATCTACATATTCCGCTAAGCCCTCCCATATATTACCCCCTTCCACCCATTCCTTCCTCATGCTCCCACTTTCGCTACCATTCCCTACCATCAGCCCAAACTCCAACATTACCTATCCAGCCAATCCCTCCCATAAAATACCCCTCCATCTGTTTTTTGCTCTAGCTCCCATGTTCATTACCATTCTCTAACCTCAGCCCAAACTCCAACTCTACCAATCCCGCTGATTCCTTTCATATATTACCCCCCTCCACCCATTCCTTCCTCTAGCTCGATTCAGCCATCCTCAGCTATGCCTCTCTTCAACCACCGATCCAAATTTATTTCCCTTGGTTCTGTTCGGTCTCTTCTGCTCCAGCTCACCCTTAATAACAAAAAACAAAACCGAAAGCAGCAATATCCCAAACATACAAACAATGCTACTCAAGAATTAGCAACCAGACTCTTAGATAATATCAGTAGGAGTGTTGCTGAAGAGCATATTATAAATCTAAATTAGGGTGGCGTTGCTGACACTTAGAACAATAAACTGCATGAACGGATGCCAGTGCAGGTGACGGAAAACTTGCAACAATTACCCTGGAACACCAACATCGGAAACATTCTCAATTATTTAAGATAAAAGAGACAATCAACACTAGCAGACGGACATTGTATGATTCACGCGGTGAAAGGATCCTTAGTAAAACAAACAGGACTTAACGATGAAAACATCTTAGAGGTAATAAAAATGAAAGCAATGGAGGAATCCTTCAATTACTTAGAAGATTACGAAGCCTTCACTGAGTATAAAAGAGATGATAGCTTCCTCTCCGAGATAGAAAAGTATTTTGAAAACAAAGAGTACAAGAGCAGGTTTGGCGATCTAGTTCCCGCAAATCTCAGCTACACACTCAAAATACAAATCACAATCTCAGATATTCGATGAAGAGATGCATCTGCAATCATCCCAAAGTGAGACCAACTGTCCTGTAAGAAAAACAGACGGCTAGAGGCACAAACTGTTCAAGCTGGAGCTGCAACCTCCCCTCAGCATCCATGTCTATAAATACCAATCGGAACCTAAATAATATCGTGATAAACATATAAACGTTAGAAGCTTAGGACCAAAGATGGATCACATCAAAATGATGATGAAAGATGACTCAATTGACATTCTATGTCTGACTGAAACCTGCATGGAATTTGTCATTAACAATACCTTCATCGAGATTGACGGCTTCAATGTTTATAGAAGAGATCGAAAATGGAAAGGAGGTGGAACCGTGATTTATGTGCGAGAAGAATAAACCTCTTCTCATGTAATGCTTAACGACAGCAATGAAATTGATGACCTTTGGGTGAACTTCCAGGTACGAAAAAATAAACCGTTTATTGTTGGTTCTCTTTACAGACCACCCAAAGCAAGTGTACAGTCTTTTCAATATATCACAGAAAAAATTTCGAGAAGCTATCCTCTTAGAAAAGACGCTGTAAATTTTGGGAGATTTCATTGATGATCAACTGAAATTGCAATTCAACAATATGAAGCCGATTTTAGACCGACTCGGGCTGCATCAGCTTATGCATGTACAACAAGAATTACTGTATTGGATCTGCTCATAAATAACAATCCGTCTTCCATTATTACCACAGACGTGAAGACCAATTCTTTCTCGGACCACCATGAAATAAACTGGACTATTAACATCAGAAATGACATAAAAACAAGTATACAAAATAACCTGTCGTACAATAATAAATTACATCGCGGATAATTTCAGAGCACAACTAGTGGCAAACGCCGAGATGATAAAACCAATCCATAGCACAAATAACGTCACAGAGCAAGCCAAATTACTCACAGACAATCTTCTCGCATGTCTGAAGGCTATGGCGCCAACTGAAACTAAAAAATGAAAAGCATGCCGGTTAAACGGACTACAGAAAAACTGCGATACAAAATTGCACTTGAAAATATCTCAAACGCAGAGCGAAACGAAGCTTCACTTGGTTAGAATCATTTCGAATTCAAAATAGAAGAGTCATACGAGAAACCAGCGGGGTGAAAAATTAAATACCATCATGAGGAACTAGAACAGTGCAAAAACAAAAGAAAAAACGTGGAATGTCCTGAAAAAGAAGTGTTCCATACAAAAAATGATCACCCAGCCTACTTATCCGAATCATCAAGCAAATTCAGAAAAAATTATCAACTACTTCGCTTGAGTTAGGAAACAGGTTTTTGAAGAGGTAACCCAGGAAGCTTATCAAGGATTACAGAACAACGCAACAGATACATACATGGAGACCAAAATCTTTCGATGGAGACAGCGACCAAGAAACAAACGTCAAATGGAAACCAAAGCAAGTATCGTAACACGTAGAAAAACGAGGTGTATTTGCCTTGAGGAACACAAATTTCACAGGAATTGATGGTTTAGCCCTACAATATCTATATCTATATATATATATCTATATCTATA
>SDVV010004226.1:0-20421 GCA_016164225.1 Gammarus roeselii
TTTATTACATGAATACATGCTTACATAGGAGCATCAATCTATTTATGAGCATTTTAGGGTCGGTTGCAGTACGTTTCAGTTTTTTTCCAATGCGTGTTTCTGTGGACAATCAAACAAGTTCAAGTTTATAATTTATTTATTACATAGTAGCATGGTTACATAGGAACATTTTCGTCATGTTATGATAATTTTAATCGTACTAGGAGCGGGTTACAGTGCTATACGTTGACGCATTTCCAATCCGTAATATTATGGATAGTAATAATAATAATAATAATAATAAAAGCTTTATTAACAACCAACATGGGCATAGTATTACAAATGAGACATCTTATTTTAGGGTTACAGTGATAACAAAGGTATAAAATTACCGCACACAACTAATTATAAGTTACGGCAAACCACTCTTTCCTGCTTATGCGTATAGTAATTCTCTCCATCGCCTTAACAATGACGAGGCAGCGAGCGCATCACCAGAGCAGATTGCAACGAGGAGGATTTCATTTGGGGAGTTCAAAACTCGAGTCATAAGGCTGTGTGCCACTTTACGGAACAGTACCTTGATGTGATCTGAATGGTTTTCAGCCAAATTCCTGCTCGCTGACGTCGAGCGAGGGACCTTCATCAGCCGTCTGAATGTGTCATTATAACTCACTGTCAAATTCCTCACGCTATATTTAAAGTATTTTCTCGTCAGTGCATTA
Source organism: Gammarus roeselii (assembly GCA_016164225.1). Taxonomy (NCBI): domain Eukaryota; kingdom Metazoa; phylum Arthropoda; class Malacostraca; order Amphipoda; family Gammaridae; genus Gammarus; species Gammarus roeselii. Next base: position 705 of record SDVV010004226.1, read on the forward strand.
CAATAAATCAGGTAACAATATAATTTGAAGAGCTGGATTTTAGCTTCCCTTGTTGCAAACGAGAATTTTCGTATCAGCATATTACCAACAGCATTTTGCCGCCATATTTGCTTTGCAACATCCCTGTCATCTGTGCAATCTGCTGTGATGATGTGCCCTAGATATTGAAATTCATCCACATAATTCAGTGCAACACCGCCTAGTTTTATCTCAATCGATAGGTAGTAACTAGGACCCTTCGGTTTAACTAGCATACGTACAGTTTTCACAGTGTTTTATACAATATCATGAGGTTCAGCAAAATTATTACAAATATCAAGAAGCTTTTGTAATGCTGAGAGAGTCAGTGCTAAAAACACCATATCATCTGCATAACTAAGATTGTTAACACAACAGTTGGCGACATGACACCCTTGGTGTCCTCTACTTAGAAGGTAATTCAACTCATCAGTGTACACATCATACAACAGTGGCGATAACTGACCTCCCTGCCTAATTCCGTTATTATAATGATAAGTGGCCGAATTCGAACTACCCCATCGCATTAAGAATCCCTGTTCCCTGTACCAAAATACAAGCAAGTGCACAATATGAAGAAGGGCTCCTCTCTCAATTAACTCTCTGAACAAAGTCCAAAGGTTTACTCTATCAAAAGCTTCCTCCACGTCAAAATAACACAGAAAACAAGCGATTCTCTACATCAGTAATACTCATCGACATTTCAGTTCCATGGCCTTCTTTAAATCCAAACTGACTGTTTGCGGTAGACAGAAATGTTTCAATCTGGAAAAAATAACCTGCTCATGAACCTTGGAAATTGAGGTGGCAATAGCAGTGGGGCGATAATTATTTATATCAGAAGGGTCCTTTGTTTTACATTTCAGAACAGGAATCACAGTCACATGCATTACCTCTCTTGGTAGCTCCTTGACATGAATGCAGCCCGAAAGGAAGAGAGCAAGCACTGCAGTCAGTCTGTGGGAAGCATTCTTGAATACTTCACTCGGTATGTCGTCATTTCCCCCAGCTTTGTTATTTTTGAGACCTTTGACAATGCTCTTAACCTCTGCCACCGAAACCATTTCGTTAACAGCAGGAACATTATCGAGGGTGTTTTGCACCCATCCTCTATTCTCTTCCGTGTCAACAGAATTAGCAATATGCTGGAATTGCTCCCCCCCAGACCCTTGCGATGTTTGCTTCCCCAGTTACGCCCGCCACCGCCAGTGCTTCATTTTTAGGGTTAAATGACCAAATTTCTTTCCTGAAATCTTTTCATTTATCTTCTCGCAATTTTGCTAGAAGAGCCTGCGCACGCAACTGTTGCTCGTTCTCTCTCAAAAACGCGAGTTCTTTACGAAACCGTGTTTTTGCCATCTCATTGCTACCGCAAGTTGACATCCCCGAGGCCTTCCAGCAATATTCCAATTATATACGGCGTCTCGTACAGCATAATTCAGTTCTCGTGCTCGTTCATTCCAACCTGGGACGTTATATTTGCTCGGTTTTCTACTGTAAAAAACACGCCGTCCGCCATACAGATCATTCAATCTTACGTTATCAACACCTTCATTCACTCTGAGAAGCCTATCAGGAATATTAGTAAGAAGGACATCGAGCTCAGCATAGAATCTGTCTAGTAGTCCCTTATTATCAAAATTCCAATCAATCGTCGTAACCCCGTTTGAGTTAGGTTGTCTAAGAGTCTGCATTTCCTCTACACTCAAAGTTACCCCTAAAACACGGTGATCCGTGCAGGCAACATTGGGCAGCAAGTGACAGGAAATTGTTGCATCTAATAACAGCGAGGACAAAGCAATATGATCGATTCATGAGGTGGAGAGAGAACCGTGATTCACATTCGTGTACGTGTCCGGTGGTAGCAGCCATGGGTCCTGAAATGCAACATTATTCTCAGCAAATAGCTCTTCAATCTCAATTAAACTATTTGTGTGTAGTGAGGCATTAAAATCTCCTAAATTACACACTTGTTGCTCTTCCCTACTCTCCAATATCCCCACAAGAACACCCATGCATCTGAGATATTCTTCCAGATTTTCACCAAAGTTGACGGGGAAGTAAACACTTAAGAACAGCACAGAGGTCTCGTTAAATGTAACGCTCAGATCCAGGATTCTACTGAAATAGTATTGCTTAATTTTTATATGTGGTCTCAGATATTGTTGCCAAATGAACGTCAAACCCCCATGTGGCCTCCCCACCCTGATAACCCTCGTCTCATCGACAGAGGAAATTGAGAATGAAGCTATATTTTCTCCCAAAGAGGAAGGTAAATTAAGCTGCCAGGGATGCAGCCGCGTCTCCTGCAAAGCTACTAACTGAGTTGTTTTGCAGAGGTCTGCGACATAGGCTTCACAATTTCCCGCTAAGCCAAAACAATTCAGAGAGACCATTCGAACTTCTTATAGATGGATAAGTATTCATTTATTTATTTATTTATTACATGGTTACATGGGAATATTTACATATTAAGAATATTTTCAGGTTATAACCTGTTGATGTAGACGTTATTTCATCATACACCCGAGTACATATGCCGAAGACGGCCTCACCCGGCTCACGTCTCTTCAATGTTAAATCCATGTTTACATTAGTATTATCAGCCAAGACACATCGCTTCCTCTTTTTAGTGTCGTTAAGTTCAACTGCATCGATATAGTAACGTTTGTTTTCAAATTTACTGAGGCAATTTTTAATAGTTCGTACAGTTTGAAGCTGGGATGCTTATGCGTGAATGTTGTGCATGGTCTCAGAGTGTGTGTTTGTTTTCTGGCTATGTATGTCTGTGTATTGTTCATGTTTGATTTTGGCTTGTGTCTGGTAATTGATACCCTTAGCAGCTGATTTTGTGGCGTCGGACTCGAGCAGCATACTGTAACACTTTGGTTGCAAGAAAATGATCTCACTCGGGTAGGTATTCGTCGGCTGTTTTGCTTTTCAGTAGTCCCAGCTGTCATTTATTTGATTCAGCGTATAATTGATGATTTTCCGGGTAGGTGGAGGAGGTCCATATATTCAGCCGGGGGGAGATTGACGTATTTTCCGCCTCAATATAGGTCACACCTTTGAACAAGATCAGCAACGAGTCTCTGTCCGAGTAGATGAGCGAAACGTTGTCATCGTGTTGGGGTTTCAGAGTTTTATAAAAGAAGCTGTAATCTTTTGCTTTAGCTTCTGTTTGGAGCTGATGAGATATATATCTATGACACCTAAGGTAACCGTGTGCAATTTCAATTGCTCAATATCCATCGCATTTTTTTCAATACAAGGCAGGAGGCGTTGTATTGCATGTTGCATAACTGCAATTTTTATTCCTAGGCATTCGAGTTAAATATAGGAGTTTGCAAACCAACATTTATATGATGTATTTTTATTGATAATGTATTTTTGACCCATATATATATTAGGGAATTACATGGGTTATCATTTATATGAGAACATAACTATTCACTCCGAAAATTCGTAGGGAGCAACTTTTCGAAACATACGTATTGACTACGACTTTCCTCTCTGGTCTTATCATGATCGGCGATAACAGACTCATTCGAAGGGTTCTTTATCGATGAAGAGCATTATTTCTCACCTGGAGCTGTCGATCGATTAATGATATATTAATATCAAATCCCTCCACATCACTTTATTTTTCGTAGTTTTTTTTAAATATCACACACATTTGTATGCATATACAGGGGCGTTTAACATCCGTACCATTTTTACATTAGAACAACATCCCTTGCTTATTTTACAAGATATTTAATGTGGATCAGCTTCACGGCATGTTAGGTTGATAGATCTAATCATTCTAACCTAACCTATTCTATCCAGGAATAACGTATTATCGATCGACTTTTCATGCTAACATATGATTTTTTTCAGTGTTTTAGGATTAATGCATAGCACATATCTCCACTTGACTACACATTTTGATCTATCCTTTGCAGTTTTGATTCACACTTCTAATTTTGACCTAGCAAATTTTCATTCATTATTTCATAGGTAATTACATCGTTCTTTGAATGTTATAGCTATTTCCATAAGATTCTTGATTTTGGTTTGACACAATTCTAAATCACTTTTGCATGTTATTCACACCCATCAAAAACCTAACTTTACCTAGCCTTATGTATGGTTTTCAGTCATTGTTCGTGTCATCAGGCTCAGGAGAGGAGAAGACGCCGACTCAGCGCCGTGGTGAGACTGGCGGACAAGAAGAGACAGAACACTTTGTACTTACAGTTGTTGAAGACAAAACTAGGGATTAATTTACTCTAGTTGAAACTATATTAACAAAACCTAACTATCTCGTCTGTGTTCCCCCACGTTTAGCTCCCCAATTCGTTTGAGGAGTCCTGCCTCCAACACATGACAGTGATCACAACCCAGTGATCATATCGCTCCTCATTAACCGACCAGACAATCCCGACGCACAAGAACTTCGATTTAACTACCGGAAAGCCAGCTGGGAGGAATATTCGACACATGTCGCATGGGACGATGTGGGTCGCCTTCTTGAAGACATTTCAGAGCGCGACCTTGTCATACATCTATACGAGAAATTCCAAAGTGCAGCTGTCGCATGCAATTTCCAATATTTACCCTCAACCTTTTTCCCAAAACTTTGGTGGTGCTCGGCGGGCACCACCAAGGTGCCCTCCGGGCACCACGTGCTCGGCCTTCCTCCGCGCACGTTCCCGCAAGAACCGAGTAGCATGAAAAATGGAAACTACCGTGTTCCGCAAACGTAGCGTGGAGACAAAGCGAGAAAGCTGGACCCAATTATTTAATACAATCCATTGAAACACCCCTCTTTCCCAAGTGTTGGGAAAAATTAGACGTATCCAAGGTCGCCCCGAGAGACCTATCCACATACTGTCGGACAGAGGTTCTATCTATTCTTCATACGCAGACATCGCGGACAAACTATCTCAGATTTTCAGCCAAATATCGCAATCAACAATTTATACGGCTTCTTTCCAACGGGAAAAGATTTTAAGAGAAAGTGAGCACAGCGACTTCACTTTCGCAAATGAAGGATTCTACAACAAACCTTCCTCCCTCCATGAACTACAATATGTTGTGCACATCAATATGATCAAACACCTTCCCGACAACGTTCTCCAGCACCTACTGAATGTGTTCAATTCGTTGTATTCAAATTCATTCATTCCCAATCAATGACGGGAATCCGTAATTATCCCGATACCCAAGCCCGGAAAATGTCACAACGACCCGCATAACTATCGTCCCATTGCCCTAACTAGCGTCCTATGCAAGACTATGGACGAATGATAAGCTCACGTCTAGTCGACTACCTTGAAATGCATGCAGGCCTTAACAACATCCAGTGCGGTGGCCGTAAGCGCCACTCCACAACGGACCACCTCGTACGACTAGAATCAGACATTAGACAGGCCTTCGTCTGAAGAGAACATGTGGTTTCCATATTTTTCGACGTTGAAAAAGCATCTGACACTACGTGGAAATATGGGATCATGAAAGATCTCCACCGTAATGGTTTAAGAGGTCGCCTACCAAGTTTCATTCACCAATTTTTACAAAACCGCACCTCCAGGGTCAAGGTTGGCAACACTCAGTCTCTGTCTTATTCGCAAGAAATGGGCGTGCTCCAGGGAAGCGTCTTCAGTGTCACTCTTTTATCCTCAAAATCGATCAGTTGGCCGACATTCTTCCAGAGACGGAAGACTGCTCTCATCACTATACTTGGACGACCTACAAATAAGCTACAGACACCCCAGCCTCATATCAATTCAACATGAACTCCAGAAGTGCCTAAACCTAGTCGGGAATTGGCCTTCCCTAAACGGATTCCGATTCTCGCCCTCTAAAACTAAATGCATTCACTTTACCCTTGTGCCCGGTTTACACCTGAAACCAGCCCTGACGCTGCACAACACTCCTCTAGTATACGATGAAACGATAAAATTCCTGGGCCTTGTGTTGGGCCCTAAACTCACGTGGCGACCCCACATTGCAGCCCTGGCGACTCGATGCAAAAGGTCGACGAAACTTATTCAATCGGCAACATCCCTGTCATTCGGTGCCGACACGAACACCGGAATGACGTTGTTCAGAGCAATAATACAATCACGCATTGGCTACGGAGCAGTTGTCTACTGTTCAGCAGCCAAAACTACTCTCGACCATCGCAAAAAATGATTTGCGTATCACAACCGGCGCGTTCTTTTCCACCCCAATCGAATCCATTAACGTACTTGCTAACGAACTTCCACTACTGCTCCGGCGAGACAAACTTTCGCTACAATACTACTTTAAGACTAGAAGTCTAATCGACAATCCGGTAATCAGCCACATCACTAACATATCCGATCAGCCCATTTAGCGGCTAAATAAATATATGCCAACCGTTTTCCCTACGTATTGACAACCGGCCAACCTCGCTGAACATCAATTGTAAAGTCATTAAGCCTTCATTTTCCTACCGAATTCTTCAAATAAACACACCAACATGGATGATCAGCCCACCATTGGTCAACTTAGACCTGCAAATGTACCCTAAAGCAACTACTCCAACCAACTCGCACAGGCAGGAATTCTTAAGTCTACTTGAGGAAGAATATTTAGAGCACCGCTATATATACACTGATGGCTCCAAAACCGCAGACGGAGTGGGAGCTGTTGCTGTGTGAGGACACCCCACTCTCATCCACCCTCCCACAAGAGACCTCCGTGTTCTCTGCGGAGCTCCACGCACGCGAACTAGCCATCTTTATTGCCAAAACAGATCGCTCCCCGAAATACGTCGTATTCGCAGACAGTCTGAGTGTCCTCACCCAGCTTAAAACACTGCACTATGAACATCCAGTTCTACGTGAAATGCAGCACGATCTCTTTGTGATGACCGAGACGGGTCAGGCAGTGGAATTCTGCTGGATCTTCGGGCACGCGGGAGTAAGAGGAAACGAACTTGCGGACTCTCTTGCTAAACTGGCATCTACTCACCAAGAATAATTTTTTGCCAAACATTACCGGGACTGGTTCCCTATTGTCAACTCCCATTTAACATCCCGATGGGATGAAATGTGACAACAGAGTGAACAAAAAATGCTTTCAGTCAAACCTTAAGTCGGAGAATAGGAAACAAAGTTCACCAACAGAAAAGACAAAGTGTCTATCAACCGCTTGTGCACGGGACACACGTGGATAACTCACAACCATCTGATGGATGTCGACACAGGACTAAACGCGCCACCTTGCCCCTGTTGTCACCAAGTGGCTACCAGCGTGAAACATTTACTGATGGATTGCAAGCCTTCGCGGCAGCCCGACGAGCGTTCATAGATCCCCCGTGCAACCTACAAAACCTACTCACCGACCCAACCTACCTTAAAAAGCTTATTGCTTTCGGAAAACACACCGGACTCTACGAAGCTTTCGAAGCCCCATTTTGCACAGAGATAACAATACATTTACGAAGATACGCGTCAACTCTTTACTCTCTTGTACGCGAATGTGCCACAATTGAAATATGTACTTGAATTCATCTTGACATGACTAATATTTTCGCACGCGAGGCCGTGCGAACTTACCTGGATCAATGACGTTCGCGCGTTACGGGGGAGCCTATTATGACTCACATTGAGGCTCCGGTGGAAATGAGGCTCAAATAAAATTCATCAGGTCGTGTGCCGCCTTACAGAACAGTACCTTGCTGTGATCTGGCTGGTTTTCAGCAAAAAAAGAACTGCTCGCTGACATCGAACGTGGGACCTGCATTAGCCGTTTTAATGTGTCGTTATAACTTAGCGTCAATGTTCACATGCTTAATTGAGAAAAAAATACCCATAGTTTATTACAATATATCGGGTAAGAATGCGATTAAAAGATCTGAAATTTATCTTCCCTTGGTGCTAACGAAAGTTTGTTGAGGACAGTTGTCCCTACAAGTGTCATTAAATCACAGAGCAAATTGTTTATAGTGCCAAAACAAAGAGATCGTATCATTGTTGACTAACACTGTTGGAACAACCAACCTTAGCATTTAGTACAATAAACGAGTTAGATTTTGCATAGGGGATAAACCCATAAGGCCGCTGGCAACACTCAACTTAGTGTTGTAATTCTTAACTGGAGCCGATTTACGCTCCATAGCTGGGGCCACTTCATATGCTGGGGAGTGGCCTACTGCCCAGCAACCAAAAATGTTGCAAGCAATCAAGATGGACCCGGTGACGCCTCAAAAACATGTAGGACACGCCGCTGCATTTCTACATGGCGGTGGAATGTCCAAGGAAGCTGGAAAGCTGCAAGACAGGCAGTTCTTGTCTACTCCTAATCTGATAGCTTGGACCACCGCTGCAACAAGCAGCCGACCAACTAGGCCGAGGATCATCAGCCACCAGTGCGGGACCTGTTGGACAAAAACGCTGCACTTCCTCCCTGGGATAAAGGTGGTAACGTTCTGATCTTACCTCCCCTCTAATGCTTATGCTCATTTCAATAACTAAAATCTTAAATTCACATTCAATTATCTCTTCGTCCTTCATGATTGCTTCAAGGCCAACTACCTTACATAGCGACCACTAGAAGTTCAATACTGCATAAATTGATGATTCTCGTGATCTTGAGAGCTACATAGCTATACCACAGTGACCTTTGCTGACAGGTTCTCATTCGTGTAACTGATATATACAAAGAAAGCACCATGCAAATGCCAGTGCCGCTAAAACTTCTCTAGCTAAGCAGCTACAGCTGAAACTGATGCATATGTACAAAGGTACCTCTACAAATTTCCGTATCAACATGTAACCAACTGTATTTTGTCGCCTAATATGCTCTGCCATACCTTTGTAATCATTGCAATCTGCTATGATGGTGTGCTCTAGATATTCAAATTCAAGTGCCACACTGCCTAGTTTTATCTCAAACCAGAGATAGTAATTAGTACCCTATGGTCTAACTAGCATACATAAAGTTTTTGTAGAGTTGTATGCAATATCATGAGGATCAACAAAATTGCTACAGATATCAAGCTGCTTTTGTAATGCTGAGAGAGTCAGTGCTAATAATACCATAGCATCTGCAGAACAAAGATTATCGGCACAGCAATTAGCGACATGACAACCTTGGTTTTCTCTACTTAGAAGTGTATTTAAATCACATGTGTACAAGTTATACAACAATGGCGATAGCTGACCCCACTGCCGAATTTTGTTGGTACAATTTTAACTACTCGATTTTCAACTACCGCATCGCACTAGTAATTCCCGTTCCTTATACGAATTCCAGCTATTATTCAATATGGAGAGGGGTTCTTTTTCTCAATTACCTAACTAATGTTACAGAATAGTAGCACTTAATATAATAATAATAACATTATTACTACAATTGAGACATCCTATTCAAGTGTTATAGTGACAACAAAGGTTCAAAATTACCTCACACAATTTAAAAATAGGTTCAGGCGTACAACTTTATCCTTCCTACGTGTACATAAATTCTTAACAATGACGAAGCAGCGAGCGCATCACCAAAGCAGATTGTAATGAGGATTTAATTTGAGGAGCTCATAACTCGAGTCTTAAGGCTGTGTGCTGCTCTACGGAAGTGATTTGACAGGTTTTCAGCAAAAACCTTGCTCGCTGACGTTGAGCGAGTGACCTGCTTCAGCCGTATAAATGTGTCATAACTCACCGTCATTTTCCTCACGCTGAAATTGTAAGATTAATCTCCACAGTGCATTACAATAAATTTGGTACCAATATGATTTGAATGGCTGGATTTTAACTTCTATTGGTGCATACGAGAATTTTCGTATCTAAATGTTTCTAACTGAATTTTGCCGCCTTGTTTGCTTTGCACCATCCTTGTCAACAGTGCAATCTGCTGTGATGATGTTGTGGGGATCGTTTTGTTGCTAGTAATGATTTCAAAATGATGATTATTTGTGATAACTGTACAAATAAAGTATACGATTAAAATGCGTTGATGAATTGAATGCGTTTATTTAAATAGAAATGATTGAAGAACGGTTAAATTGATCTCCGGCCGCTCTCCTCTAGCCATGGGTTCAGCGCACGATTGACCGGTAAGCTTTTAGAGTTTATTAATACGGCTGTGTAATTGTTCACCATTATGATTAGACAAAAAATCGAGACGTCGCGTGAAGGAACAACGGGCAAAGGTTGGCTGAACTGACTCCATATAATGTTTGTTGAAATCAAAAGGTTTTTGCGGGCGTTCTAACGCTTTCGGTTCGTATTGAAGAGGGTGGGAGCATGCATGCGAGGAGGAAACAAGTGAAATTGCATGGTAGTATTGCAGTCTAATTAATGTACAGTATAGATATGGCAATTACATTACGGCTGAAAATTGACCGCAAGCGATGCTTGGTCGACTGTACGGAATATAATTCTGAGCGTAAAACACAGAGAGTGAAAAATTGTATAAGTTGGTTTATGCACATCACGCAAGGAAATAGATGACAATAAGAAAAGATGATAACATAGTGGAATGTGAAATCGACTCGGTATAACATAGAAACGGGATTATTCCCGTCGTAAGGAATGAATTAACACTGGCGACAAAGATCGCCATGAATTGAATGACTCGTCGGCCTACCGTCACTACTTACACGAGGCACCAGTGAAACAGTAGTATGTCGGGCAGGCCGAACACAAGCAGTGAAAACTGAAACAAAAACGACAACGCTGCGCAGGTCGATATGGCAAAAATAGCATAATGACATGGATGATGCTGAACGGACCGTCGGGTCCGTTGTTGCGACTTTGGAGATGCAAATACAACAGACGGCGGGAACTCACAGAATGGTGACTAGTCCAGCGCACGTGGATATCTTCTTAGACATGGGTTCTTGTACACCGTGACAGCTAAATCCGCAGCTGACGATTACTTGATGATGTTGGTATTCGCAGTATACGGCAGGTGATGGTCGAAGAGTGCGTTGAATTGGACGGTATTGTCTTGTGAAGGTGGCGGGCGTGGCGAAAGGATTGCTGGCGTTGGTGAGCACTGCCAGGAGTTGCATGGTTGGACTGCCTCGTCATTTTGTCTCCGCAGCGGAGATGAATTTATTGCCGACGTAGGCGAGTGCTTAACGACGTTTAGTAGTGAGTTGCGAGGCTGGAGTGAGTTGGTTTACGAGTTGACCCAAAGACGAGATTGCCTCCAGAGTTGAGTTGGCGGTGCGCGAGGAGGGAGAAATGTTGAGTGGTGAGTGTTTGTAAACGCGACAAGCGCTTGAATTATTCGAGCGCGTTGTAGTTGAGTTAAAGAGGCGAGTCCCCAAGGACACGAGTACTAGCGGTGACGGTGAAGTCGTGCTGATAGAAGAGTCCACGAGTTGTTGATAGCTAAATGTGGTGTCATTATGATCTGATGGACGGTCGTCGAAGTTAGCACAAGCAGAATGATGAGGAATGGCGTGGTGTGAAAGATTTAGGTAGAGTTGTCGGTGGAGTGCTATTTGAATGCTTGCACTTTCTGAAATAAGCAGAGTCCAGAGCACCATGAGTATGTGGAGTGCAGCGCAACCTCCGGGCAATCACCCTCGGAGGTGTCCGTGTGTGATCAGGACTGCTGGTAAAGATGGACTGCCTAAGCTAGGCCGACATGTGGAAGGTAACCAGCCGAGTGTAGTGGTACAGACATACACACCAAACTACACAATTGGAGCTGAACGCTACTTAAGGAGTAGGTGCTAAAGCACAATGTAATGCTGCATATTCTGACAATATGTAAGTTAAAAAAATAACGTAAAAGTCTGCTACGTTCTATGACAACAAAATAGCATAACATAGCTCGATGCTAATGTAACACTTTCTACAACACTGGTGATGCCGTGGGTGAGTGGTTAGCGTGTCCGGCTGCAGTGTCAGGCTCTGATGCTGCACGTGGCGAATTCGAGCCTCGGCATTGTCACGGCGTTCTTGTGGCGGGAAGATCAGGTGCCTACCCCCCCCCCCTCTCTGTGTCAGACTAACCTAGTCACCCTTCTAACTAATGGGAAACGACTGTATGCCTATACATACATACATTATTACGCAATTACGCACGCACGTGAGCGCTCTGGTTAACAGTTGGGCAAGAAAGTTCAAGTGAAAGAGAGCATAGCTCAAACTATAATATGTTCAAGTAGATTGGACAGTGTATGTTGTGCATGAATTGTCAACACTTGAATGATGTGGAATTATTCATAGTCAAATTATTTATAATGCTTGTTATATAAGGAAACTTTGTTTATATTAATTGAGTGACATTCGACTATAAGTGAACGTTGTAGCGGCGGTACACGTGAGACAACACGTGATTATTCTGAATGAAGTGCTTGAAATGAAATGTGATTTAACAAAAAATAATTGCACAGAGAGAAATTTTGAACTTAATTTAGGAATTTATGATTTGCCATCATAATCAAAATATAATGCCATTTCTGATTTACTGTAGCGGCTTGCTCGAATGAACGATGCTGGCTTGTGACTAAAAATAGCCTGGCATGGCATGGCCGAAAATGTCTGAAAGAAATTTGGCTGTTGGCAGGCTGTTTTTTGCTTTGAGGCAGCGGCGGTGATTACAGCGTGAAGAGGAAGGAATGTGCCGGCATCAGGACAGTGTAGGCGGAAGTGCATTACAATCGTATACAACAGTGGGCGGTTTGTGGCAGTGCTCTGCATGCGACATTCCCCTCTTGAGATGTTGTGATGTGACGAGCACAACCCCATACAGACATGAAACATAATAAGCACACGATGAACTAGTAACAAAACATTTTAGAGTTATGCATGAATTAAACATGTATTGTAACAACAGTAGAGATAATAGGACATTTGTAGTAGATAAAAACAGTACAGTCCAGTAGGGCCAATAGCGATACGATTGGCCACTACAACATGTCCTAGACATTGAAATTCCTCTACAAAATCCAGTGCAACAACGGCTAGTCTTATTTCAGTCGATAGGTAGTAATTAGGACCCTTCGGTCGAACTAGCATAACTACAGTTTTTGCAGTGCTATGTTCAATATCATGGGGCTCAGAAAATGACAAGAGATATCAAGAAGCTCTTGCAATGCTGAGAGAGTCGGTGCTAACAACGCCATATCATCTGCATAATTAGGGTTGGTAACATAGCAGTTGGCGACATGACACCTTGGTTCCTATAGTTAGTAGGTTATTTAACTCATCAGTGTACACGTTACACAACAGTAGCGATAACGAACCCCTTTGCCTAATTACGTTTTTACAATGGTTAGTGGCCGATTTCGAACTACCCCACCGTACTAGGAATTTCTCTTCCCAGTACCAAAATACAAGCAAGTGCGCAATATAAAGAGGGGCTTCTCTCTCCATAAATTTTCTGAACCAATTCCAACGATTTACTCAATCAAAAGCTTTCTTCACGTCTAAAAAAACAGAAAACCCGTCGAGTCTCAACTTCTGTAGTACGAAATAGTTTGTTTCAATACGAATTTCAGTTCAATGACCCTCTTTTAATCCAAACAGACTGTTTGCGGTAGACAGTAATGTTTGCAGCCTTGCAAGGATAACCTGTTCGAGAACCTTGGAAATTGAGGTGGTAATAGCAATGGGGCAATATTTATTTATATCAGAAGGGTCCTTCGTTTTACATTTTGAAAGGTATATCACAGTTACATGCATTACCTCTCTCGATAGCTCCTTGACATGAATGCAGCCAGAAAGGTAGAGAGTGTGGGTTTACGATGTTTGCTAGTAATGAATAATGAATGATTGTAAAAAGATTAAATTGTTGAGAATAATCGGATGATTAATGATGATTGAAGGTTGACTTGTCAGAGATTGATTGTTATAATGAGCAAAAAGAATAATTGAGTTTGTAATAAAGAACGATGATTGGAATGTTTAAACGATTAATAATATTGATTGTAAGATTAAGAAATACGAGTATCGCATTGCAACGAATAAATTAGTTTGAAGGATAAAACAAGGGCATCGAATTTGTTAATATATTGATGAATAAAAATTGTGATAAGTAAAAAAATTATTGATAGATGAACGGTCTGCATTGATCTTTTGCTGCTCTCTCACCTCAAGCTGCAAACTCAGTGCATGACTGATCAAGAGCTTTCAAGTACAAAAAAGACAGGGTGACTGATCGACCGTTATATTTAGACGAAAAGTGTGCAAGGTTTGGTAGTACTGACTCAATTTTTTGTATTAAATATTCAGAAGGCGAATGAACGGTGTTTCTTTATCACTACTTGAGCTAGAGAGATCGGAGAGGCATGCATTGCAAGGTGGAAACTGTGGACGTAAGTTGTTTATGGGCGCATATATTACAAAAATTCACAAGGTGGCATTTGCAAATAAAAGGATCCAGTGAGTGGGTATGAATATAAAATATGTGACTTAATGTCACAGGTAGAAATGACGAGGAGTCGGAGACAGTGAGTTTGAACAATGATAGAGAGTACGCACGCGATGGTGCAAGATGTGATCAAAGACAATGAAAGTACCCAATACTGGGGTAAAGTCGGACCAGCTAATATGCTTTACAATCATCTCATGACGATGCCGGGTGGTAGCTAATAAAATGAGATAACGTGACTAGTATCACGAGAAAATATATATACAGTGAACGGCACGGAATGATTGACAATGGTGACAAGGATCGCTAGGGATTGATAGTCAATTACACACGAGGTACAAGGATAGGTTGACTACGATGAACACATCTTAGTGCGGTATAGTTAGACAACCTGTGTTATACGGTCACATGGTCGACAACCTGTGTTATACGGTCACATGGTCCTTGATAGTGAAATGGCAAAACGGTGCACAGAGATGGCAGAATAATATGCGACATGAAATCATAACAAAGATAGTAACGACGAAAATGTAACATTACATCGGTTGAGAAAAACTAAAATAATTATACTATTGCGGCATGAAATGACGGAATGAACTAAGGCCAAAATTACATGTAGTTGGTATAATAACTGCGCACGCTATAAATCACAATATCCTGGTAACACTATGAAAACACAGAGATACGATGGGGCGGCACGACAACACGTCGATGCAATGATAGAACGAAATAAATATCCGAATATAACTGACCACGTCGGACTTACGTAAGGATGGAGACTGGTGGGAAGGCTTGAATCGAAACGTGACTACCTATTTGTAAACACGGCCTGTACACTGAACGATGGCGCACTAACATCGCACGACACGCAGAACTAATACGCTGATGGAAGGGGTTGGCGTGAGACGACCTGAATTTCGTAGTATGAAGAAGTGTTGGCGTTGGTGACTGACGGTAATGGAGTGGCGCTGGTCAGCGAGCAGCGCATCTCCACTGAGCGAGGCGGCCTCGATGAGCGTAAGTACTACCTCTTCGACCGCTTGTGATAGACTGACTGCCTAGGCCGTGCATGAGTAGACGACCGCAGTGAGCAGCAGTGGTAGACATACGCACATACAGACGCACGGAAATGGGAGCTGAACGCTACATACAGGAATGAGCGCTTACGAACGATATAATATGATTTGGCAGGTTCTAATAATAATTAAATAAGAAAAATAAATGAAACATTAACGTAAAAGTCTGTTTAGGTCATATAAGAACATCAACCTATTATAACATAGCTCGCTTGTTAATTTAGCACTTCTAATGAATGCTCTGGGTCTAACAGCTGAGCTACGAGTTGAGTGAAGTACAGCTGAGCGAGAGAGTTAGAGTGAAAGAAGGTATGACTGACTATAAGTGAACGTTGTTCTACAGGAATGATTGCTTAATAACACTATGATATAACAATGAGTAATATAGAATGATTAACGTCGTTTTACTTGAATGAAATAGTAGTTTAAGTGCTATATGAGCATAGAACAAGTATAACATTATTAATTTACCATTCTAAAACACTGCGTGATTACGTACGTACGTGGCGGTCTGTAAAACAGTCGGGAGAGGAAGTTTGAGTGGAATTGCAGCTCAGAATATGATACGTTTGAGAAGGTCGGATAATATTTGCTGTGCATAAATAGCAACACGATTGATATGGAATACTACCATTATACTTATATAAGCGTAATGACTGGTAATAATGCTATGAATGATATTGAGAAGAGTTTGGTTTATAATAATTGAGAACATTTGAGTGGAAGTGAACAACGAGCGAGTGTACACAAGAAATGAACACGTGATGTTTCTGAAATGTATCGACGGTTGGTGTTTTTGGTTTAGAGGCAGCGGTGGAAATTAAGCGTGAAGGGGAGAGTGTGTCGGCCTCAGGATAGTGTGGAGGAAGTGCATTATAATGGTTTACAAGAGTGGCCGGTAGGCAGCTGTGTTCAGCATGCGACACTTTGCATGAGATGCTATGATGTAATGCGCACACATAGACTTGAAGTAAAAATGAGAAATGATTTACGAAATATTCAAGTTAAACGTGACTGCAAGAATTAATAAGATATTGTTATTACAGTAGTGAGGCACTAGTAAGGCATATGTAGTAGATAAAACACAGTGAGGTAACTATTGTAGGGCGAGTTCATAGTGGAGACAACAGCGAGGCAATTGGCAGCTACAAGAGCAAGACCTACAGTTTGTCTCTGAGTAAGCACTCTTATACACTTCAACCAGTATGTCGTCATTTCTAACGGCTTCGTTACTTTTGATGCGTTTGGCAATGCTCCCAACCTCTGCCACATATACCATTTTGTTAACAGCATTAACATTATCGTGGGCGTTTTGTACCCAACATCTACTCACTTCCGTTTCAACAGAATTCGCAATATGCTAGAAGTGCTCTTCATTGACCCCTGTAATGTTTGCCTCCCCAGTTACGCTCACCACCACGAGTGGCAGGGCTTCCTTTTTATGATTGAGTGACCAAATTCCCATCCATTCTTTTTACATTTGCCTTCTTGCAATTTTGATAGAAGAGCCTGAGCACGCAACTGGTGCTCGTTCTCTCTCATGAACGCGAGTTCTCTACGAAACCGTGACTTTGCTATCCACATTGATATCGCCAAATAACCTAGCCGTGGCCTTCTAGCAATTTTCCAAAACAATATAAGGCGTCCTGTACAGCATAATTTAGTTCTTGCACTCGTCTATTCCAGCCTGAAATAATATATTTGCCCTGTTCCTATTACCAAAAACACACCGTCCTGCAATTAATATACACTTTCTCTGTTACGAGCTTTTATGCTTTTTAAGGTCGTTTGAATGAGTTAAAGGTGGTGCAAGGTTGTAATGATGACAAAATATTTTTATCATATTATTTTGAAAAATGTAACAATAACAAGTGAACAGGGTACTTCTCAAACGAGCATGAATAATGATTGTGATGCTGTAAAGAATGGTATGAGAGCATCGTTAAGTTATGTAGGAGGATAGTTAGGTACAATAAAGTTGCGTGCAGTTCACACCCACCCTCCTCTCGTGAACAGGATATGTTGTGTGTTGTCCCAATCTCCTCACGACCCGAATGAATTAAAATCTCAAAAACGGGAGGCGTGCCTGAGCTGAAATAAAGGCACAAACTCTTCAATGAGGGCACGACCCAACAGTTTGCTAAACTCTAAAGGAGCGTCTCCCCTTGGCCGCGCGTGCCTCATTGGCATATAAGTAAATTCATCCGTTACATAACATCATAGACTCCGCCCTAAATCCGTTACAACTAAATGGCTACCATAGACAATGCGAGTGAAACATAGCCCCTCTTTGCTATCGAATCGCGGCCCTCAAATTACTGGCTTGCTTACTTTTGAGACATGCACAAATGTCATACATTTGATGACGTCTCTCGATCAAGTAATCTAATCTATGGGCCAACTGCCGTTTGCTAAAGGAAACTCTTTCAATGGTGATAGGAAATACACAAAGAAAAAGTTTCCCATCGTGTAACCTAAGCTAGGATTGACAGACCTGTCAGAGCTCGCGAAGTCATGTTTTGCATTGCTCTCCCTCACATCAACTAGCGTACAATTCACTTCCTGTAAATAATGTATTTTCTTTCAAGATTAAGGTATTATATTTTACACCATTGTATTAACTCCCATTGAAAATGTGTCGTGGATGCAGTTTTCCCTCTGGCGGCGGGAATCCCTCCGCACGTCAACTTGCCGTCAAGAAGTGCGGGACTTCACCTCAAAGTTCCCGGCGTATACTGCAAGGAACCATTCAGCAACAAGGATTTTTGGCGCCAGCTAATCAGCGCCAAGAGCGGCAACAAGGAGTGGACGCGAAGCCAATCATCATCTGGGAAGCGGCACAGGGATCTTGAAATACAAAGTTAAGGATTAAAGGAGTCTTTAAATTAAGAATTACATACAAATTGTAGCAATTTTTTTGCCCATTATCAGTTTTAGTTTAAAAAAGCAACATCAAGACAGTTTAAAATGTAGGGAGACAAGTTTTGCATTAGAAGTAGCGAATAATTGGCACAGCCACATCAACAGTCGGACCCGTCTGGCTGTAGCCAATCACGTATCGGCACGGCCAGAAGCTCAGGCCAGACCTGCAGCCAAGCCTCATTCAGCCTCCATCAGAGGCAGCAACAGGTTGTACTTAAGGTAATTCTTTTTGTCTAGTGCACCCTGCACTTTTGGCTTATGCTCGACCAGTGCCGTTGGTCGTTTATTAACAGAGTTAGTTTTTTGCTCAATCAGTGTAGTTGATCATCATTTTGGTTTAGCTGGTTTTCGTTCTTTTAAAGCATTCTACAAGTTTAACAACAACTGTAAGTAAAGTGTTTCTTTTTGCTTCTCGTCCGCCAGGCTCATCACGACGACAAAGTCTTTGTCGCCGCTCCTTTCTTGAGCCAGAGTGACACGAACTCCCAACCATTATGACAGGAGACTACTTTATCAATTGACATCCATTTTTCAATGTCATGTGTTTGATTAAATTTGGCGATAATATTCTCGCCCCATTTTGTTTGGTCGTGATTACATTTATCTAATTCTCATATGACGTAATCAGTCACCACGTTCACTGCTTTCTTCTATGAAAATGACTACTTTGATCTTTCACGTTGCGCTACAATTTTGAATTGCATTATATCAGATCTTGCCAATAAACTAAATTTACACATGAATTATCTCGTAATTTCACCTCCTTAGGTCAAACAACATTAAGGGTATTGTCACGGAAAAGACAACCATAAAGGTTAAGCCCTTAAAGACCTACCCTGCTTCTCGCGCAGTGAGAAGGACTCAAGCTTTACGGGTGTAAGGGTTTGCAAGCCAAGTCCTGCATTGCTCTCCCCCACGTTAAATTATGTATGTATAGATATACAGCTTTTAGTATTAAATTCCCTGCTCAATTATAAACTGTACAAATGTAACATTAAGGTATCATACATATTTAAGTCATTGTATTAACCTCCACTGAAATGTGCCACAGATGCAGTATTCCCTCCGATGGCGGGATTCCCTCAGTAGTGGCAGTGCCGGGGAAAAATCAATTCGGAATTCCCGGCATTGAGGAAATCCATGAAAGGGGCCACCCACAAACAAGAACTCTGGGGGCGCAGCCAATAAAACTGTGTGGCGCCAACCAACGCCTGAGGCGCAGCCAATCAGCAGCTGGAAGCTGCACGTAAGAGCCTTAAAAGGTTGAGCCCAGGAATAAAGGAAAGTGATAATTTAAGAATAAAACATATTTAACAACCGATACTTTTCGTCGGAAATCCTTAAGAAAAAATAAT
>SDVV010004227.1:0-20419 GCA_016164225.1 Gammarus roeselii
CATCATGACGTGGCAGGGGTAAGCCAGTCACGCTGTCGGGCCCTGCTGCCGACACTGACCTCGAACCGCACTTATGACCCGAAGAGTGTTTAGCCGGGTCACCGGCCGGACCCTTTTGCGCAAAAAAGCTAAGGTTCGCGAGTGTGAGTGTATGAGAGTGTGAGATGCGCCTTGCCGTCGGTCACCCCCCTTGCTGGGGGAATTCGGCCTAGTGTCTGCATCTGTATCAGTCTAGCAATGGATTTTAAATTTGTAAATCGATCCCATGAATTTTAATTGATGAATATACCACACGAATTAGCGAAATGAACGTTCAAATTGAATTCGCAAGTGTAAATGTAGGAGAGAAGTGTGAGGTGCGGCTTGCTGTCGTCCACCCCCTTCAGGGTGATTCTGAGTTCCGTCCGTATCTGCATCACATCTGGTCAGCGGCCGGTACGTGTTTCAATAACAGCCGGCAATTCAAGCCCACCCGAGTAAGTGTTTCTCCCTCCCACTCACCCTGGTGGCTACGATGCTAAGGCCCATGCCTTGACTCGTCTTCTGCAGATGAAGCTTGTGCACTTCAGGCTCGCCGCGGGGCAGTGACAAGGACCGTCCGGACAACACGCTGGGACTCCGGGGCTGAAAAACGGGTCGGATGGTTGGATCAGATTACACTATAGTGACAATTATTTCTAGCGCAAAAAAAATCTAGGTTCTTCTAGTTCCGAACGTCAAATCGGGAGTGATGTGATAAGTTGTCGTTGGTCTTGGAAGATCTTGAAAGAACAAGAATTAAAGTCCGTCACAATGTAATTATGGCATCGAAAACGCCGTTGAAATTGCATCACAGAATTGAGTTTTTCATCGGATAATGGAAGTCCGGCTTCAATCATATCATGGTAATTACAGTAGTTGTTAACTCAACCAATAATCCGAGAAAAAATCTAATGGCATCATCATCTGTAGATTAGATTAGAGTGTCAAGGCTTTCTAGTGCACTGGATCATCAACTGTAATCCGTGGTAGTCATTCGATCAACATAGAGCATTGGATCACAGTCCTGTTGTCACAGAGAGTCACTATACCAAGGAGTAACCCCAAATTGCTCGGTCGGGGAGAGCTGTCGTCAAGAGGCATGGTTCTGAAGCCGAGAGATGTCCCAACCACTACCTCTGGGCTCTACAAGAGCATTCAGCAGAACGCCTAAGACAGCTGCTGTCTGCTCAGTCAGTAAGTCTGTCCCCACGTATTCAGGTTCATAGTCAAATTCAATCGAGCCATCACTTCCCCCTTTTCCATCTAAATACCCACCCCGGGTTGCAGCATCCGACTGGTATCGTAATCGTGCATGTAGATGGTCCAGTATCCAGAAGAGGTGGGCTGCGGGTTCATGCGGCAGAGACCCGCGTTCTGGAGGGGCAGTAGGAACTCTGCGAGTCCAGAGGGCACACCCCGCACGATGTCGCACGAGTACCCGTCCTCGGGCAGCAAGAAGGGCAGCTGCAAGTCGTAGTCCTCCTCTAGTCGCACTTCTCGGCCGTCCTCGCGAGCAAGGCCGTCCGCCGTGCTCTCCGCCACCTGGCGACGGCAATGCCAACTAATGTGTTATAGGTGTGCCAGGCAATGAGGAGAAATGTCGTTAAATAAAGAAGTTGAACGCAACCTAGAGTGGTAAACATGGATACAACTGATGTAACTTCATGTTATAAGAGGCTAAACTGAACGAACTGTGTACTCAGTTAGTCCGCCACCGTTGTAATATAGGTACCTAGTTTAACTCCCAATTTTTAAATAATAATTCATATTGCACAGTGAGGCTAATATGAAAATGAATCAAGTTCACTGACGACGACTTATTTCACAAAAAAAATGGAGGGTAACCAAACTTTATTGAGATCACTCAGGGTAACACGCCGACAAAGTAGAAGAATTCATGAAACCTAACTTAACTAGCATATGCATCAGTTACAATGCTCTGTGATAGGCAGGGGGTCACAAGACGTCTAGCCACCGCATCACCCTGACTTAGGGTTCCACACGCTCTCTTATCACGCACTGCACGATACAAGAGGCTGATGGAGACCGCGACACTAGACAGCATCTCCTGCAGTCTAGCGAGAGATTACACTAGATTAGAGTGACGAGGCTTTCTAGCGCGCTGGAGCCATCGTCCTTCTGGTGACGAACAATAAACCAGCAAACCGTGCAGCATCAAGTTCTTTTTTTTTAATACGTTACAGTTAGGTTTACTACCACGTAATGCCAACGCGATAAACGTAAATGGCATGCACTGGTGCCACAGGAACTCCCAAGATGCTGAGACCATATGGTCCCAGCACTCCCCGGGTGGCAGTAAGGAGGATTAACACACTACCTCCTCAGCTTCAGAGCCCCAAAGATTCTAACTGTCCTTAAGGTGCCGGAGGTTAGGCGCCTCAACACCAGCTGAGAGGAAAAACGAAGAATACAGAAAACATGGATACCATGCATGAAATCTGCACTCAGTGTAGAGAATTGCTCGCATGAAAACAGCAAGAATGAAAAGGAGAAGAAAGTAGTGGAGTCGTAGGGAAAGGTTGCATGAAAGAAAGAGCGCAACTTGGCTGTTATTAGCCACCCGTAAGGAGAAAAGTTAGAACCGGTGTACGTGTGTTTCAGTGTGCGTGTGCGTGTGTGTGTGTGTGTGAGTGCAACGACTATTGGCAGAGTTGTTAAGAAGGAGTTTGAGATACGTTAGTGGAAATTTGAACTTGACTTTAAATGCAAATGAGGTAAATAAAAGGTAAGCAAATTCTGAATGGGGTAGAAAAGGAGAGATAGTGAAGGGTGAAGAAAATAAGAGTCTGAAAGGAAATACGGATGTTCACCGTCACGATTGGGGCGTGACTTCTTGCAGCCTGTGAACCTAACAGAGACCCAGAGGGGGAGTCTAGCGAGAAAGGAAGCAACAAAAGACACGACTCTGAACACGAGTGGGAAGTCCTCACCGCGACTACGCTGTCTCGGAGGTCGTGCGGGATGGGCGGCTCATTGTGCACAGGCTCGTACTGGTCAAGCAGAGCGCGCAGCTGCAACGAGTTGAGTTTAAAGCAGCTCGAGGAGATGCTGGCAATGTCCTCGGGACAACTCTGTAAGCAAGAGGGGAAGGAAAGGATGATAGCAGGACGATTTAAAGGTAGGCAGCACACGATAATTACTGGAGAAAACACCAACAGTGGGTGAACCAACGATCAATTAATACCATTGAATCAACAATCAAAGAAAGCAATTTCGAACCATTGACGTAACAGCGCGACCAGTAATTGTTATTAGATTTGAGTGCCCCGGGTTACCAGGGGATCGAGTGACCGTAAAGGATCTCACCTTAGCGGCGGTGAGAAGCGTGGCGGCCTGCGAGAGCCTGGCGAGGTGGCAGTCTGCAGCGAGCTCAAGGCCTTGCTTCTCAGCCCAGGCCTCAATGCGGGCCAGGCGGCGTTGCAGACGGGCGCCCCACACTCTGGGAGAGGGGAGGGGTATCAAAAAAAGGAGGAAAACAAGGAATTGATGGGAAGCGGTCCATTTTATTAGTAAAGAACAAGCAGCCAATACTTGTAGCAGCTCGACAAACATCACACAATGGAAGTACTTGCCACCCTCTTAGACAGACTAAACCTAGTAGAAGGATCAGGCATCAGAAGATACATCACAAATAACTGTCGCATCACAAAAATGTAAGGCCAATAACTTTATTAGCAACGAAATAAACTAAGTGGGAAAATGAACACACATAAACGCACGACGCTTTTCCTACTCCTCTAGTGCACCGGACGCACGACGCTTCTCCTACTCCTCTAGTGCACCCGACGCACGACGCTTCTCCTACTCCTCTAGTGCACCCGACGCACGACGTTTCTCCTACTCCTCTAGTGCACCAGACGCACGACGCTCCTTTTACTTTTCCAGTGCACTCGACGCACGATGCTTCTACTATTCCTCTAGTGCACCCGACGCACGACGCTTCTCCTACTCCTCTAGTGCACCGCACGCACGACGCTTCTCCTACTCCTCTAGTGCACCCGACGCACGACGCTTCTCCTCCTCTAGTGCACCCGACGCACGGCATTTCTCCTACTCCTCTAGTGCACCAGATGCACGACGCTTCTCCTACTTCTCTAGTGCACTCGACGCACGACGCTTCTCCTCCTTCTCTAGTGCACCCGACGCACGACGCTTCTCCTCCTCCTCTAGTGCACCCAACGCACGACGCTTCTCCTCCTCCTCTACTGCACCCGACGCACGACGCTTTTCCTACTCCTCTAGTGCCCCCACACACATTAGACAATCTTGACACTCCAAAGCAAATGGGTTTTTATCGTACAACAAAACCGAGCAGCGGATATTCACGGCTAGTGCTAACGGCGTTAAACTCACTTGGTGCAGTAGTTGGGGTAGCTGGGTTGCACAAGCCTGTTGAAGACCCACATGTTGAGGAAGTGGAATAGCTGTGAGAAGAGCTGGATGGTGAGGGCGGCGTTGACTCGACACCGTCGCAGGAGGGCCATGGTGTTGGTGAGTATAGAGAGGACCTGGGAGAGTTGGAGGAGAGAGTAGAGAGGTGAGGACCTAGAGGAGGAATGACAGTGAGGGTGGAGAGGTGAGCGGAACAATAAACGGTAAGGTTGTGGAGGGTAACAGGAAGTTGACAAGTGAAGATACAATTCTTTTTACCGTCACTGGTGATCGTATCTTGGTCATTGCGTCCAACGGCGCATTATATCACTGAACCACAAATAATGTTAACCATCCGTTGTGGCTCAGGGGCAGAGAGTTCGTCCATAGATACTATAGTAAGGTGGTGCCAGTTTGCAAAAATTGCCATTAATACAAAGGATGATGTACCAGACAGGAACGAGTCGCGGGATAGCAAGGCTATTAGTAGGCATGGGAGAATGGATGGATGAAAGCTGCTCAGCATCTTGCTGAGCACCTGCAACTTATTGCATTAGCCCAGTTTTTCCATACAAGAAGGCTTGTCAAGCTGAACGGTTGCAGTTATCGCAGCCCTTCCGTCTGCATCCGCCCACACGACGCACACCACACATTTCTTGAACATCTCAACAAGACATCTCTGAACGTCTCCTATTCTTCCTCCACATCTTGCAGGCCCTGCCCCCTGACGTTGACACATTCCTCCCTCAACGCCAGCTGGAACTCTTCGGCTCTGCTTTTCACATTTAGCTCACTCACTTTCACTACCTCTCTTCCTCCTCCCACTCTTTTGTTCCCCTTCCACCTATGCTCCACTTTTAATCTTCCTTCCACCAGCAGATGGTCGGAAACTCCTCCACCCTCCCCTCTTAACACCCGCCCATCCAACAGCCTCCCCACCACTCTCCTCCATATCAGCACAAAATCTATCAGCGCTCTCTCCACCATTGCACCATGGGCCATCCTCACCCATGTATACTTGTGGATGTCTCGCTTCTTGAACAGGCTGTTTCCGACGACCAGCTCCTGCTCCATGCGCAAACCTATAAAGTTTTCTCCACGGTCATCTCTAGCAGGAACGTCATACCTTTCTATCACATTATCCACTACTGCATCTCAAGATTAGATTAGAGTGTCAAGGCTTTCTAGTGCACTGGAGTCAAAGTCCTTCTGGCACCGAACTTCAAACCAGCAGCCAGCGCTGCATTAAGTAATCGACAAATCATCCTCAGTCTCCTGAATTGTTTCGACTCACGGCATGCACAGGTCACTATTACTGCATCTCCAACTCTTGTATTAAGGTCACCCAGTACGACCACATTGAATTGTCTTCCAAAACTCTCAAAACACTTGCTCAGGTCAGTCCAAAATATCTCTCTATCTTCCTCAACCTTCTCGCTACCAGGTCCGTACGCACTCACAAATGCTTACTCGAGAGAAATATTTCTAGAACATTTTAAGAATAAAACTTAGAAATAGGACTTCGGCTATCTAGCTTTCAATGCTTGATAAAGTCATGAACCAATGGAATAGGTACCTTGCATATTAACTTGGTTATGATTAGGACGCATTGATGCCGATATGTGTCAAGCTTACTCTCAAACTATGATCAAGAGACCAGCACTCAAGTGTCACACCTATCGCTGCCAACACGCGCCAACTGTACCTGGGCGGTCGCCCCTATCGCCGCCAACTGTGCTGCCACGACAGTATCATTGGTTATAGAATACTTCAAAATGACGATGAGTGCGTCGACCTTAGAAGGTGTGACACCAATGCATTGGACAGAACTGATATTAACCAAGCAGCTCAGAGACAACGATGACTCCACGAGTGAACAAGTAGCAGAAGTGGCATCAAGAAAAATCGCAATAGTCTTCCTATATGCGATGTCTACACTGAGAGACAAGTATCAAGATTTTGATAAGGAGATCTCGTAAGATAGTCTCTCTGAATGCCTACTTCGGGTGCAGGAGGCAATGCACACCAACGCCTGCTAAGGGAAAGACTAAGAAGACTGGAAAGGGGGATACCATGCATGAGATTTTACTAAGTGAAGGGAGTCATGCGCATGAGATCAGCAAGAAAGGAAAGAAAAACTGAGAGACGTAGAAAACGCTCACTTGTAAGGAAGCGCGTAACTTGGTTATTTTCAGCCACCTGAAAGGAGAAAATTAAGGACCGGTGTGCCACTGACTATTGGTATATTGGTCAATAGGTGGGCCACCGACTTTGGTAGAGTGGTTAATAGGAAGAGAGAGCTACGTGAAAAAATGTAAACTAAGCATTAGAAGCAAACAATAGTTCAGTAAATTAATTATTGATGGGGAGAAAAAGAGATAGTGAAGGTTGAAAGAGAGGAGAGCCTGGAGAGAAATAAGAGAGATCACCCTACCAGTTGGGCTGTGACTCCGAATGGCCTGTGAACCCAACAGATGCGTAAGGGGTGCCACTGCGGGAGTACTTGCATAGACCTCCCTGACGCATGCCATTCCTGGATTACTAGATTAGAGTGACGAGGCTATCTAGCGCGCTGAAGCCATCGTCCTCCTGGTGCCGAATATTAAACCAGCAAACAGTGCTGCATCAAGTTTGTTTGTGTTTTTCTTCTTATTTCAATGTTCGAGTTAGGTTTACTACTGCATAAAGTCCAAAGTCCTATCCGCGGCGAACGTCAATGGTTTGTACGGGTGCCACAGGACGTACAGGAACTTCAAGGTGCTGAGGCCATATTGTCCCAGAACTTCCCGGATGGCAGTAAGAAGGAATAACACTGCCTTCCCTGCTTCAGAGCCCCAAGGATCCACAGTAGTTCTTAAGATGTCGGGCTACGTGCTCCAACACCTGCTGAGGGGAACGATGAAGAAGCGACAGGAAACTAGGATTCCTTGCATGAGATCTACACTAGGTGTAGGGAATTTCACGCATGAGATCAGCAAGAATGGAAAGAAGAAGAAGGAGAATAGTTGGAACTGGTATGTGTATGTTTGAGTGTGCGCGTCTGTGTGTGCGTCCGTGAGTATGTATGTATGTATGTGTGCGTGTGTATGTATGTGTGTGTGTTTGTGTGCAACGACTACTAAGAGAGTTGTGAAGAAAGAGTCGGAGACAAGTTTAAGGAAATTTGAACTAGACATAAGATGCAAATGAAGTAAATAAACGATAAGCAAATCAGGATGGGGCAAAACGGAGAGATAGTGAAAGGTGAAGAAGAGGGGAGTTTGAAGGGAAATGAGGATGTTCACCCCACCCCACCACCACGGTTGGGCGGTGACTCCGTGCGGCCCATGAACCTAACATGCCCAGGGAGAGGTTCTGGATTACTAACGTGCGCGGTGCAGCCCTCTTCTTCTTCAGCATCATCACGATCCTCCAGCAGCAGTGGCAGGGATGCCTCCATCTCTGTCTGCATGCACCCCACCAGGGACCTAGAGGAGGAGAAGAAGGTGAGTAGGGTGAAGGAAGATATGAAGAGGGAAGGATTATGAGTCACAGCACTTTTACACGGGAGAATTCGTCCGAGAACGAATCGTTTCTCCCACTCCACGGAGCGTAAAAACAACTTCTTAGGAGTAACAGCAGCAGAATAATACACTTCTCTGCATACGGTCATCCAAAAGACATTCACCCGCAAAAAAATCTCGTGTGCTTGAAAATGTCTTAAGGTAATTCTAACTCGCGCGGTTAGAGTTCAAACCTTCGTGACGTAATTTTTCTTAAAATTACAATTGAATACATCCCTACAAATGAAGATTAGTCAAACAACTGATCACAAGCATCGATGTACTTTTCTGTTACGTGCCCAAAATTTTGCAGCTCTTATTTGTATGCCGAGCGGTATGAAATATACTATGCCAACGAATGATGTTAAGCAGATATTTTCATCTTTTCGGGACTTTCAAAATGACATTTTCTGAAATCAATGAGAGAAGCCATCATGTTAACACAGTAAAATATACATCAGTCGATCTTTAGAAAAATTTCATGACTATTACTAAAAATATTCATGAGAACAGAGAAGGCTCTGATGAGAAGGAGGGCGATTCGGGGAGGGGAGGTAATTAGTGATGTGCCGAAGTATCTGCATCGGTGGGTAACGACCATTCATGATGGTATCGATTAAAAATTACCGACACTTTGAAATATACTGGTGTCATATAACAGCATTTTGCAGTCATTTTTCAAACAGTTCAAATAATTTTCCATATGTTCATGTGCACCTAACAGTGAACAAAAATATTACAGTTAAAGGTAAAGAAAAAAATATGTATCTATGCATTGGTAGTTTTGTAATTTGATTATTACGATTATTTCATATACCCCCTAATTTCAAGTTCCAACATTCATAGGCTGTGTGTGAACTGATTTAGACTCACATTATGTTAGTATTCATTTGTGACGATAGTAATATACTGATATAAATACTATTGCAATCACGGATAACCTAGTTTATTTTAATAATTCCACCAAAGTTATGTTGCTAAGACTTTCCCACATAAATTTCTCTACAATAATACCTTGGTTCACAATGTGAAATATGATTTCTCAGTATTCTTTATAATTGGATCTACATTGATGTTGCCAATTTTTTTATATATATATTCTATTCTATTCTATAACTGATGCTGTCACAGTTTGTGAGTCATGATGTGCTTGTAATTTACCCTTATATTACAGGTAGCTACATTATATTATAAAATAAAACATGATTATTAATTCAAAGTCCCGCAAGATTCACGGAGGAATACTGTCTATTTAGTCTGTGTATCAAAATCAAAGTGCCCAACAGACTTACGAATAAATAATTACCTGTGGATAGTCAAATCACTGAATATCATTACTGAAAGTGATTTTTTTTTTAACTTTGTGGGCATAAGTTTTACGAAAATTGAAATGTGTACTTCAACCATTGAATCGAAATTCTGGAAAAGTATTGGTATCGGTATTGGCAAGTATCGGCCCGTTTAGTATCGGTATTGACCACTTCTTTGGTATCGGTATCGCCCAAATTTTTGGTATCGTCCCATCACTTGAGGTAATACAGCGATTTATACTATGGGGATTGTTGTTGCTGTTGTTGTCGTCGTGGTTTAGCCACAGCTCCTCCTACGGTGAAAGAGCCACAACCAGCGCGCAGCCCGTATACCCACCGACATGTGTAAGTAGGGAATGTTACGACCGATGCAGGACCCTATATCAGACGTACATTCCTGAGAAGATTAATAGTCTCGCGGGCGCTTCCGTGCAATCCATGAACCGACGTGATATTATGATTGAACCTGCCGGTTGCAATGACTGGACACCACGTCATGACCTGCCCAAATGGATCGGGCGCCCTGGCACCGCAGGCACGGATCGGCAGAGGCATTTTCAAATCTATGATGGTATAACTGAAGGGCTATGTGGTATCCACACATCAGCCTTAATAGGTGAACCCTGTCACCGAGCTCATCCACGTCCACGAGGATCGTTCTGGCTCAATGATCAGCCTGAGTAAGAGCTGTCAAGTGTGCGTAAGTTGGAGAAGTGTGCTGTCGGTGTGTTATGGATGTTTCGGTGGGTTTGACGTGGGTTCTTTGGGCGGTGGCAGGGATGGGCAAAGTCCGCACAATGGTGTACCCCTCTAAATCAAGATGGTGATTGAAAAAGAACACCTCAGTTTCCTCATGCACATGAGGAATAGGTGCCGTCCGTGCACAGCCCGTTACGATGCGTAAGGCCGTGTTTTGTAATGAGTTAACGTGTGCGAGAGCAAGGTCAGAGGACCAGGTAGAATTTGCATAAATGATTGAACGATGAACAGTACGAATAGCTTTGCAATTGATTACTTGGAGTGTCCGTAGGTAGTTGCGGTAAGAGCCCAGATAACGTTCAGTCTAGGTTTGGCTGTGGTGCTGATGATGTTTGTGTGATGTTTGAACGCCTTTCCCGTTCTATGCGTTAATCCAAGGATCGTGGGTGTGAGGTGTGGGAGTGTTGCTTAGTGTGACACAAGGGTGGCTGCCGTGGTCACTGTCGTCTGATGTTCATGTGATGGATGACTTGCTGGCGGGCACAATCATTAGATTGCCCTGCAGCCAGACTTCGAGAGAGTGCATGTATTGCTGGAGGTGTGCTGTTGTTTGCCTCTTGTTTGTGGTGTTGCGTGATGATGGAAAGGTCAACAGCGTACAAGTTGATGTGGGTGTCTGGTTGCGTCGGTAAGCCGGGGACTGACTCAACGTAGAGTATTGCATACACGACTGCTATGGTCATCTCTTGCCGTAGTAGGAGTTAAATCCGTTGTTGTTGCTGTTGATGCTTAGCCCCGGTTTCCACCTGCGGTAGTGGAAACCGCGCCGAGGATATGAAACAGGGTGGGTTGAGGGACTTTCGCTGGGGCCGGAGCCCTAGACGCCGCCACCGCAGGCAAGGCTTCTTGGTGGAGTTGTCCCGCCTGACTCTTGTAGGCTCCCTCGTGGGCGGCCTACAGCTAGATCCGTGAGTAGTTTTAGAGTGAGACAAGATTACAGTAAAGAGGCTTTCTAGCGTGCTGGAGTCCACGTCTTTTTAGCGCCAAACGTCCAACCAGCAACTAGTGCTGCATCAAGTTATAGACAACCTGTTATTAGATCAAAGTGATTGAGTTTACCACAACTTACAGTAAATGTCCTTTACGCGGCGAATGTCAAAGGTATCTGAGTGATCCGAGTACAATGAAGGCAATCTTGGGATACTGAAGGAACAATGAGGAAGATACTCATAACAGGTTTTGATTTTTGATTTTTCGCTTACATAGCTGGTTACAGCGTTGCTGCCACATGTCTGCTTTATTTTTACACATGGCGTTTATGGGCTGGCCTTTGACCATCCAAGAGTAATGTCAGAATGTCTCCCTCGGAGTCAGGTAGGCTCGAACCTACAACCTTCAGCTTCCAATGGAAGTCTATTGTGATGGGAGGAAGCCAGTCCCGACACGCTACCAATTCTGCCACTGAGCTGGTTATGAAAGCGATAACGTGAAATGAAGATGAAGACATTGTGAACCTCGAGATAAAGAGGAGAGTCAGAACACGTCATTAAGGGTCACGAGGAGGAGAAAAATTATAATAATTAACTATAATTAGTTCAAGTGAAATACGTGTGCGATTCATAATCTGATCCAATCCATGAGGCAACGGACACAAAAAAATTATTAGAAGATAAACGCATCGACTTTTTGTAGCTCCACTCCTTTCTACTATTCGGACGGAAAAAACATTGCTATGGCCGGAATAGAACTGGCTAAACACAGTGCAAGACTAAATTCGAGACACAGCCAACTTAAGTAATTCGTTAAGAATTGCTAATAATGATATTCATAATAGACCAACTAGGCTGGATAACAACGCTTCGTCTTTAGTTAATTAAGAAACCGACGTGCAGACACGGACGCACCATTTATCACAGCTGCCACCATACCAACAGTATCTGAAAATAACGATATAGAACAACACACCAACACCACTAACCCCGTTGTCTTGACCGCTGTGTAACGCCATCAATATCTTTAGGTATAAAGAGATAAAAAAAATCAAGATTGGTAGCGTAAGGCATCAGAACACAAGCAGTGCGTGCTGTTTCTTAGAAACCTATCTAATGACCAATGATGTCATAGTAATTGTGCTATCATTAGAATAAAACTGCAGCTTTCTCATCAAGGCTGCGTCTCTTACCTGAAGGCGATCTGGACGACTTCCGCCAGGCGATCCTGTGCATCGAGAGAGTAGCCGGCGATGTGGCGGTCTTGCTTTAGGAAGTGGAGCAGCTCGGAGCAGTTGGCAAGCCAAAAGGCCAGCCACATTGGCTGTCCTGGCCGGCTCTGGAGGGAGTAAACAGAATAAGAGGGACACAGTTGAGTGATCAGGCTGTCCTGGCCGGCTCTGGAGGGAGTAAACAGTACGAGAGACACAATTGAGTGATCAGGCTGTCCTGACCAGCTCTGGAGGGAGTAAACAGATTAAGAGGGACACAGCTGAGTGATCAGACTGTCCTGGCCGGCTCTGGAGGAAGTAAACAGAGTAAGAGGGACACGTTGTTGAGAGGTCAGGCTTCCAAAACGAATTAAATCATGGCACCTAATCGATTTCCTCGGCTTCTCAATATCGAAAAAACATCACGAATAAATAAAGGACTTCATCCTTTAGTGTCTATCAACAGGTTTTCCTAGCATTTCACTAACAAAAAGGACATCATTCTTTAGTGGCTATCAACTGGTTTTCCTAGCATTTCACTAACAAAAAGGACTTCATTCTTTAGTGGCTATCAACTGGTTTTCCTAGCATTTCACTAACAAAAAGGACTTCATCCTTTAGTAGCTATCAACTGGTTTTCCCAGCATTTCACAAACAAAAAGGACTTCATCCTTTAGTAGCTATCAACTGGTTTTCCTAGCATTTCACTAACAAAAAGGACATCATTCTTTAGTGGCTATCAACTGGTTTTCCTAGCATTTCACTAACAAAAAGGACTTCATTCTTTAGTGGCTATCAACTGGTTTTCCTAGCATTTCACTGACAAAAAGGACTTCATCCTTTTTTTATTAACTGGTTTTCCTAGCACTTCACCAACAAAAAGGATTACATCCTTTAGTGGCTATCAACTGTTTTTCCTAGCATTTCACTAACAAAAACAATATGGCATCTGGTTACGAGGCCATAACTGAATTGCTATAAATAAAAATCGTTCTCCTTCTGCTTATTCCCGTACGATGTTATTTATAACCGGCAAGTCCTCCCGGGTTAAGGGCCTTTACAGATACAGACACTAGGCCGCATCCCCCAGAAAGAGGGGTGGTCGACGGCAAGGCGCACCTCATACCCTCACACTCACACAACTTAGCCCTTTTGTGCTAAAGGGTCCGGCCGGTACCCCCTCAACATACACTCTGGGTCACGAGTGCAGTCCGAGGATCTGTCGTCAGCAGCAGGGCCCGACAGTTTTCACTGGTTTACCCCCGCCGCGTCATAATGGCCGGGCCCCCCCCATCAACGACCATCCCGACAGCGGGGTGCCCAGGGCGGGAAAGCACATCAGGGCAGCGTCAAAAACCACCATTCACAACCATTCTCCACTCACACCTGTTCATTGCACGCTCTCTCGCCACCTCCACATTCATGTCTCTCCTTCTCAACGCCTGCTTCACACCATCCATTCACCCAAACTTCGGTCTACCTCTAGGCCTGCGACCAATCGCCTCCGCATTCATCACCCTTTTCACCAATCTCCCTTCATCCATCCTCTCCATGTGCCTGAACCATCTCAGAACACGCGAATCCACTGTCCTCCAACTTCTCCACCATCCCTGTTCTGTTTCAAACCACGTCGTTGGTGATCCGGCCTCTCAGCGTTACTCCAGCCATGCTCCTCAAACATTTCATCTCGAAAACATTCAACCTTTTTCTCTCCTCTGCTCTCACCCCCCAAGCCTCAGCTCCGTAGAGCACAGTTGGGACAACAACACCCTCAAACAGCCCTCTCTTTGCTTCCATCCCCAACGTCCCACAGCTCATTACACTCTTTAGTGCACCCAACACTTTACATCCCTCCTTCATTCGCGCCTTCACTTCAGTTTCCACTAGTTCAGTTCTCTCCACATGGAAGTCCAGATACTTAAAACACTGAACTTTCTTCATTGAGCTCTTCATTTAGGGTGACACTAATTTTGCTCGCATCGACATTCCTCAAGCATCTCATTACTTTACTCTTGCCGACGTTCACTCGAAGCTTCCTCCTCTCACACACTCTACCAAACTCAAACACTAGCCTACATAGCTTCTAAGGGCCTTTGCACCATAATTCTTCACTGACTTTGCAGTTAGTCGACTCTTGCTCACCTGTATAACGTTGTGCAGCAGCGCGGCCACCTTGCTCATCATGACAGTGAGGCGCTGTGCTCGGTCTAGGGGCGGTACCTCGGGTCGGTAGTGGGTTGAGGCTCTGTAGACACAAGAGACGATACAGTTGCTACGTATGAATGTTTGTATGGTATGTAAAACATCGAAACAAGGTTACTTCAGCGCAGCACAGATTTAATCAATCTAAAACCATCAATCTTATTACATCCATCGCTAGTGCGCAATTTCATTCCGAAAATATCTCAAAAGCCATGAAAAAAAAAGACGTTAAAATCTGTAGTAATGCCGTGAGCCGGTCACTCAACCTGAAGCGTGCAGCCATATAGAGGGTGTAGGTGGGGGCGAGCTTGAACTGCACGTGCGTAGGATCCAGCGCGGTGGTGATGTTGTGGAAGAAGGTCTCCTCGGAGTCCTCTCTGAACTCCAGCACCGCGGGGAGTATTGGGTCACGGGGAGGAGGGAACCGCTCGTACTGCCCTCTGAGGAGGAAAATAGGGGAAAATTAGACTGACCAGTTTTACTTGCACGCAAAGTCAAAGTCTTTAGTCAACTGAACGTCTAGGTAGCTCTACACAGCGCACCGCAGTGGTATGAACTAAAGATTAGATTTGCGTGTCAAGGCTTCCTGGTGCACTGGAGTCAATGTTCTTCAGGCACCGAACGTCAAACAAGCAGCCAGCGCTGCATCAAGTCATGGACAAATCATCCTCAGTCTCCGGAGGTATGAACTATAACTCCTGAGGTGCACGTGGTCCCACACTCCGTAAGGTGCGTAATCTCGATTGCCCTTCTTCAGAGTCCTAAGGATTCGTAGTTGCCTTTTACGCATAGAGGCCATCCATGCATGCCATAAACCCTTGTAGAGAAAAAAAAGAGATAGCAAACGGAATTCCATGAATGCAGTCTGCACTCAGGCAGGAGACCTCACGCACCAAAACTGCAACAGCGTGAAAAATAAAAAAAAATGAGCTAAAAATCTTAATCCCAACCGTGCTCGTACATGGATGTAGCAACCGCAATGGGGCAGAATACCAAAAACTTAGGTTGAACTACACTAACTAACCTAAGGAAAGGTGGAAAGAAGCATGAAGCTAGTAACGTGGAAACCTGACTGTGAACAGACGCAACAGCAACAACTTTCATTTTCAGTTGTGATTGAACCGTTGACTGATACAGAACGGCGCTTCCAGATGGGGTTGAGATTTAAGAAAACCGACGCTGAAGTCAAGAAACCAGTAGGAGGCAATTTACAAGTGCAACAACCTCTTTTGAGGCTAGAGATTATAAAAAACTCTACATGCAATGAATGAAATCCATTTCCACACTACTCGAATCTTGAGGGAAAAGTGTGGAAGAAGCATCGTCCGGATAGACTGAACAAATATCAGCTGGTTTTGATTTGGGCCTCCGTTCCACCGGAGCCTTAAGCTATCAGCTGGGTTTCTGAGGGTTCCTCTACTATCTATGGATCTGCCAGGGGTGTGAAGACGACTGTGCGCAGAACATCAAGTTATCCGGGGTCTATATGGAAATGAAGGACATGTGTGGAAGAGGCATCTTCCAGCTAGACTGAACAGCTATCAGCTGAGTTTGAGAGGGTTCCTCGTCAAACTATGAATCTACCTGGGATGGGATGTTAAGACCGCCGTGAACAGTCTATCAAGATAACTGGGGTCTCTGAAAATTGCCTCCATACCTGGATTGATATCATATACGTTGTTGCAGTAGTCCGTGTGTGATTATTGGGACGACATGTGAACCGAAATAATACCAGAATCAGGACACCATACTCCAATGATCAGGAACTAGACGCATACCTTGGTTTCTGCTGCCCGGTCTGGGCCCCCTCGACTGAGCCCACAGTTTGAGGATTGGACGCTTCGCTTGGGGTGGGACCTTCCGTGCTGTTGGAGGACCTTCTGCGGTATGAGGGGGTGGGGAGGAGGAGGGATGGCAGGCAAGTGAGACAGAGTGTGAGGTGCTGGAGGATAACTGATTGAACAGGATGCTTTGTACATAGGGTGAACAATCTGCGTTGACAGGCGCACTATGCAACACCGATATAGAACTTGAACAACAACTATTCTTCTTTTCAATTAAAACGGACGAGGTCCGCCATTCTGAATGCAAAGATTTTATAAAATCGAACATGTTTGTGACTATTAATCTCGACGCATTCAACGCAGACTGTACACTTCAATAGGTATTGGATGATTGCAGCGCAGTACTTGCCCACGACTGAGCGAGAGGCCCAGCATCACAAACATTAGCTTAATAAGTTTCAAGTGCGGTTACAAAGAGAATAAAGGGTGCCATGCAGAACAGAAGATGATCATTTCAATGCTCATTTCTATTTTAGTTAAGGAGACGGTGGAAGCCTTAAGAGTTAGTCGAGAGGAATATTATATACACAATCGTGATTGAGATTACCTTTCATAAAAATTCGGCCTATACAAAACTATCAATAAGTAGCTTTTATTACTTTCAAGTGTTTAGAAATTTACATGAGATCATATATTAAATAATGACTTTCAAAATATCTTTGCAATGCAAAAAAATATATATTTACGTCAAAATTAGGTTCACCATTTGCTTCTGCAAGCAATAGAAGCTGAAGTTGTACATATATTGGATAAAATTTAAATTGCTTCTCTTAGAAGTTACTGCCGCTTCTGACCGTCTCACTCAACATATACTGCTATCTCTAAGGGCCAATTCCCTGCAGTAACACCCTGACCCCAAACAAATACTAGCGTCCAAGACGACTACACCAGTCCTCGCTGTTGAGGACAGCTCCCGAGCGCAAACACGCAACCACTGCGATGCAGACTCACTGTAATCATGTTGCGCATAAGTCATCACTATGAATAATGATAAGAAACAGGGAGTAAAAAGGGTATGGCAATGGACAGATATGAATATCTTTATGGAATAAACCAACTGAAAATGCTAAATGTGGAAATGTGGATTGTTGATTAGGAAGGAAATTAAAATGGTAACATTGAATTAATGTGCAAAATTATATTAGGTTTCAGATACAGTAAATGAATTGAAAAGAAGCCCATTCCTTCAATGATTTAAATTTATAATCGGGTTAAAAGTGAGTCAACGACCCCAAATAAATGTTCAAGTTATATTTTTAGTACTTGGAGGATGAGGTCACAACAATATATACAGAGGATAAAATGTTCTTACCTCGATGTAATTATTGTGAGTGAGCTTCTTCACTGCAAATATTCACAACTGTCTAGGAAGTGATGAACTCACAAATTACCTATGTTAAGGGTGACATAAAGGGAAGAGTGATTTGATTCCCGCAAACATTGGTGATGCAGGAACATGCTGGTGATCTGATAACAAAGATAACAGGTTCACGAGTCTGATCACTTACCTCAACACCACAGAGTAGTTTGGGTGCTATAGCAACTTGTTTATAGAGGCATTTAGTCCAGAGCTGTGGCTGGCCCAACAATATAGGCAAGAAGAGGGCGCTTGACCAGCACGCAATATCAAATGGTGCGACAATGGGTTAAAAACTTGACTAACAGCAGAAAATGAATTCCATTCTCCACAAGTAGAACATCAAACCAGTCTTCAACAATAATAAAAACATAGAAATGCAACATTTTATTGCTTGCAACTCCTTAGAGGAACTTGACTTAGAAGGTTGGGCTTATTACAATTTACATTGGCATCAACTCTTCCAGAAACCCAGAAGTGTTCAAACGCCGCATTTACAGTAAGTCATATCCATATCCGAGATTGATCGGCCGCCCAAGTGGGCACGACTCTGCCCCGTGCGAGGCTCTGATGTGGGAACTAGCGCTACCGTGCGAACTGTGGTGGATCCATCAGACACCCGTAACCGCCTTTTACGCACCTGTCGTGGGCGTAAGGCTGCATGGGGAGGGGCTGCTGCGGCGAGTGTTGATGATGGTGGAGGCTGGAGAGGTGAGAGGAGAGCCTGGGGTCTTGTTTTGGGTCCAGGAAGCGGAAGGTGTATTGCCGCCCAAACCGCACCACAGACCCGTGCTGGA
This sequence comes from Gammarus roeselii, assembly GCA_016164225.1. Lineage (NCBI taxonomy): Eukaryota > Metazoa > Arthropoda > Malacostraca > Amphipoda > Gammaridae > Gammarus > Gammarus roeselii. Next base: position 18,365 of record SDVV010004227.1, read on the forward strand.
GGAGGGAATGTGGTATGGACAGAGGGTCTACAGCAGGAAATGTTAGAACCATAAAATTAAAATTTCAAAGATTAAGTAAAGTTTCGTGTCACTTATAGAAAAGTTAGGTTGATATACAGCAGAGGCGCTTATACTTTTTAGTTTTTACTACAGCAAAACAACTCGCCGCTAGCATCAAGCATTTCTGCGCTCGGTCCCAACCTCCTGCTAGAGTAACGACCAATTTCAGCTAATCATAGCAAACCTATTAGATTAGAATGACAAGGCATTTAGTGCACTGGAGTCAACGTCATTCTGGCACCGGCGTTAGAAAACCTACTAACCTGAGTGACTATTATAAATGAAGTAAGGGCACATGACAAGGACACGGAAGCTCTTACGATCTATATCTACCTAACCTCTTTATTTGGTGTTGAAAAACCCCTAACCGAAGGACCTTGCAGTGGCATTCTCGTGACTACATGTAACATTCACGTCGAGAATGAGTTACTTGCATTCACGACAGGAGTCGAGTGTGCTTCGGAACTGTCGTCACAGCACATAAGACACTTAGCCTGCCCGTCTCTGAGAACTGTCCTCTAGAAGCACATTCGAGCACCAACCAGCTCCTGTCACAGTTGTTCCCACGAGTGTTCGAGTACGCCAATCTTACTGAGGCCCAACATTCCTCTCGCCTCATCTCACCTTAAGTATGGTGGTCTCGACAATTCTGTGTCCGTTGACTGCCGTCTCAGCGTCCCTGCTGCAGGGGGTGACCGTGACCACACCCTCGGTGTGCGCCAGCACGCAGTGGCGAGGCTGGATATCGGGCCCGAACAGCTGAAGCACCTGGCCGCTGGCGTGACCGCTGCGTTCGCTGCCCACTTCAGTGACGTGCAGCTGCAGCACGTGGTGTAGGCCAGACCCTCCCAACTCATTGCCCTCTGGGAGAAGAGAGGGAGAGTGAGACATTAGGGTGGACCTTGCGGTGAGGATGGATTAAAAGAAAAGCGTGGGCGATACTTTTGGGTCCATTTTACAACGAGGACGGATATTGAGGAAGGTGGGGGTAATACCTTAGGGTAAATTTTACGGATAGGACAAATATACTGAAAGGCGGGGTGATACCCTTGGGTGGACTATGTGAGTAGAACAGACAAAGAAAATCGGGGATGATAACTTTGGACGGTCATTGCGGTGAGGTCAGAAACAATTCAGTCCTGAATATAATGAAAGATGAGTACATTAGTGCAGCCACGCGTCCACTGGCCGAGGAATCCACGAACTATCTAGCGACCTGGTTTATAAGGTACGTAGTATACTTAGGCGAGAGATGAGAAACGTTGACAAACAAGCCCTAAACATACTCTAATGCAAGAGTCAGTTTCCAAAACTAGATGGGTTCAATTTTTTGTATTTTTGATACCGATTGATGAATAGCGCATGTAACTAAGAAAATACGGGCCTGATTGGTAACTAAGAATGCATGGGGCCTCCAGAAGTCATATTTACCTCCGTTAGGAATAACATTACAGGGAAAGAGTCACGGAACATGACTTGCTGTTGATGACATTGCATCAACGGGAGTTGGACTACTGGAGATCCCATAAACGAAAGGACGGAAGCCAAATAAATTACCTATTCAGAGCAACGTCTCCAAATCACTCTTTGAAGCGACAGACATCATACGATTCCGAAGCCCTTGATCGCTTTCTGGGGACCCTGGACAGATAACCAGCAATTCCATCACTCAGAGAGTCCTCCATCAGATGCTATTGACGGCGCTCAAGACAGGAATCGGAGCCTTGAGGGCGACGCGGTTCAATTAAGGGGGTGATTGGTTTAATGGCGGCGTAGGGCTCACTAGCAAAGGGGGGGGTCAGACCTAGGGTTTAGGAGGACGTGTAGTGTATAAGAGGACCTATGGTGTATAAGAGGACCTATGGTGTACAAGAGGACCTATGGTGTACAAGAGGACCTATGGTGTACAAGAGGACCTATGGTGTACAAGAGGACCTATGGTGTACAAGAGGACCTATGGTGTACAAGAGGACCTATGGTGTACAAGAGGACCTA
>SDVV010004228.1:0-20416 GCA_016164225.1 Gammarus roeselii
ATATCCATGCATTTTCATACATTTCCGTGCATTTTCGTATATTTTCATACATTCTCATACAATTTTATCCATATTCATACGTTTTCATACATTTACATACTTTTTCATACATTTCCCTATATGATCATGCATTTTCATACATTTGCATGCATTCTCATACAATTACATACATATCCATATATTTTCATATGTTTTCGTAAATTTTCATATGTATTCATACATTTTCATTTGTTCATAAATTTGCGTACATGTTCATGCGTTTCCATACACGTTCATTTATTTTCATATATTTACATGTATATATATATATTTTTTTTCAAACATTTTCCTACATTTCCTACATTTTCATACATTCAGTACATTGTCATCCATGTAATGCATGTTCATACACTCCCTTACAGTTGCATACATTTCCATACATTTTCATATTGCTTCAAACTTTGTCATACGTTCCCATATATTTTGGAATATTTTCATATATTTCCATACAATTTCAAACATGTTCCTCAATTTACATACATATTCTAACCTTTTCATATATTTTCATACCTCTTCATACTTTTCATTACATTTTCATACAACTTCTTTCAGTTTCATACTTTCTTCTCCATTTTATAACACATTCTTACATTTCTTTCCTACACTTTCTTACACTTTCTTACATTTTCTTACATTTACATTTTATTATATTTTATATCATTTCATGCAATTTTTTTACAATTTCTTACATTTTCTAACATTTTGTTTTATTTGATTACATATTCCTAATTATCCTATAATTTCTTGCATTTTCAAACATCTCCTAACATTTTCTTAAATTTTCGACATTTTCTTACATAATCTAACATTTTCTTCCATTTTTTTCTTTCATTTTTTTACATTTATTTACATTTTTCTACATTTTCTCACATATCTTAAACATCCCTACATACACATGCATTTTCTTACGCATTGGAACAAATTCATAGTTTCATACATCAACATACGTTTGCATACATTTTCATGCATATTCATACTTTTCCATACATTTCCATACATTTTCATACAATTTCATTATCTTTATGCAGTTTCTTACATTTTCATGTAGTTTCATTCATATGCAGACATTTTATAACATTTTCATTCAGCTACATAAATGTTCTTACATTCCTCACAGTTCATACATTTCCTTACATCTTCTTAAATCTTCTTGCATTTTTAAATATCTCCTGAAATTTTCCTAAATTTTTGTACATTTCCTTGCATAGTCATACATTTTTCTACATTTTCTAACAATTTCATACATATTCATACAATTTCTTAGATATTCTAACAGTTTCCTGTATTTTCTTACATCTCTTACGTGTTCATATATCTTCCAAAATTATTCACATTCTCATAGTTACATACATTTTTATACATTTCCATACGACTCCATACATTTTCACACATTTATATAGATTTGCATTGTTTTGCATACATTTTCATATATTTTCATACAATTTCATTCATCGGCATAGATTTTCTTATACTTATCCATATTTTCTTCTATTTTGTCCGGTTTCATACATATACATACATTTTCATTTATTTTCATATAGATTCCTACATTTTTCTACTTCTTCATATCTTTTCATAGAAAAATTACAATGTCCTACATTTACGTACATTTTTTTTGTAACATTTTTATACATTTTATTACATATCATTGCATACTCATAGACTCATACATTTTCCTACACTTCTCACACTATCTTACATAACTTTTCCAAACATCTCCCAACATTTTCTTGAATTTCTTCCATTTTCTTACATATTCCAAATTTTTTCTGTATTTTGTTACATTTTATTAAATTTTCTTTAATTTTCTTTCATTTTTCTACGTTTTCTTACATTTCCTCAATTTACTTACATAATCATTCATTTTCTTATATACATACAGTTTCACAGTTCATACATTTTTTCACATTTTACTTCATGTTCATAGTGCATACATTTTCCTACATTTCCTCACACTTTCTTACATTCCTTCTCATTTAGTTTTATTTTCTTGCATTCTCAAGCATCTCTGAACATTTTCTTACATTTTATTTTTTGCTTACATATTCAAACAATTTCTTATATTTTTCTACACTTTTCACCTATTCATACAGTTTCATAGTTTCATACATCTGCATACGTTTTCATACAATTACAAACATTTATCATACTTTTCGATACATTTTCATACAATATAATTATTTTTTATTATAAATTCCTACATTTTCATGTATTTTCATAAATTTGCAGATATTTTGTAATATTTTCATACTAATACATACATTTTCTTACTGTTCTCACACTTTCTTACATTTCCTTACATTTTCTTGTATATTCTTGCAATTAAAAATATCTACCGACATTCACTTAACTTTTCTACTTTTTCTTACATATTCATACATTTTCTTCCATTTTTCTACATTTTCTTACATTATCTTATATCTTCTAACATTTTCATGCATTTCTTACATTCCTTACATGTTCTTACATTCATCAGTTTATTACTTGTTCATAGTTACATACATTTCCATAAATTTGCCTACGATTCCATACATTTTCTGAAATTTATATTTATTTACATTTATTTACTTAGATTTGCATACTTTTGTATGCATTTTCATTTATTTACATACATTTTCGTACATTTTCATGCATTTACATATGTAATTCGAGATTTTTACAAAATTTCATTCAGTTTCATACATATACAAACATTTTCATTCATATAAATATATTTTCATACATTCTCCGATTTTTTCACATTCACATATATTTTTACATTGTCCTAAAATTTTCTAACATTTCCATATTTTTTATTTAATGTTATTAGATATCCATGGTGTCATACATTTTCCTACATCCATATATTTTCTTGCATTTTCTAACATCTAACAATTTCCTGATTTTTCTTACATTTTCTTACATATTCTTACATTTTCCTGTATTTTCTTACATTTTCTTACAGCTTTCCAAATTTTCTAACATTTCTTAATTGTAACTACATATTCATTCTTTCTCTTACATATTCATACAGTTTCATAGCGCGTACATTTGATTACATCTTATAACATAAACATAGTGTCATACATTCCCCTATATTTTCTCACTTCTCTCACATTTCCTTTCATTTCCTAATCTTAGCATGCATTTTCGAACATCTCCTAACATTTTCTTCAATTTTCTTCCACTTTCTTATATATTCTAACATTTTCTTATATTTTATCAACATTTTCTAACATTTTTACATTTACTTACATATTCAACATTAACATACATTTTTGTACATTTTCATCCACATACGTTTTCATACATTAACAAACATTTTCAAACTTTTTCATACATTTTCTTACAATAACATTAGTTTTTAAACAATTTTTTACGTCCTCATACATTTCCATACATTTGCTGTCATTTTATAAGATTTTCATACAGTTTTCTTACATTTCTCACATTTCCTTACATTTTCTTCTATTTTCTTGCATTTTCAAACACCTCCCGACATTTCCTTCAATTGGTTTGCATTTTCTTACATATTCTTACATTCCCTGAATTTTCGTACATTTTCTCATATTTTCTAACATTTTCCTGCGTTTCCTAACATATCATACAAGTTTTTATATTGTCATCAATTTATTCGATTTTCTTAGTTACATACGAAAAATGTGATAAAAAGTATGAAAAAGTATGAAGAAGTATGAAAATCTATGAAAATAATTTAAGGTAGGAAAATTTAAGAGAGTGTATGAAAATATATGGCAATTTATGTATATATGTAAATGTATGGAATTGAATGAAAATCTAAGAAACTGTAAGAAATGTGAAAAAATGAAGGGAAAATAAAAGAAAGTATAATAAAATGTAAGGAAAATGTAAGAGAATGTAAGAAAATATATGAAACTGTACGAAAATGTAAGAAATGAAATAATGGATACAGATACAGATTCGGACACTTGGCCGCTATCCCACAAATAGGGTGGCCGACGGCATGGCGCAACTCACACCCTCATACGCTCACACTCACAGGAAGCTGAAACTTGGGGTATGAAAATGTAAAAAATTATAAGAATAAGTACGGGTCGGTATTAAAATGTATGAGAATATTTAAAAATATGTCAAAACGTAAGAAAATATAATGAATCGGTAGAAAATGCACGGAAATAGGAGAAAATTTAAGAAATGGTAGGAAATGTACATACGTCTCCATACATTTTCATACATTTCAATATATTTACGTTGTTTTCCATGTATTATCATATATTTTCATATATATTCCACAATTTTCATACAATTTCATTCAGTACCATACATACATACACTTTATTTACTTTCATACATATACATACATTCTAACAATTTCTCACATAGGCTCATTTCCATTACATTATCTTACATTTTCTCTTATTTGCTCAAATTTTCTTCGTTTACTTACATTTTCGATCATTTATAACATTTTCTTTAATTTTCATGGAATTTCGTGAAATTTCATACGTTTGCTTACATTTTCTTACTTTTTCCTTGATTGTCCTACAATTTCTCACTCTTCCAATAGGTAAGAAAATGTTGTTATATACAGGAATATATAAGTAAATGGGAAAAAATAAAAGAACTGGCAATAAAATTTGAAAAATTGAGAGAAAAAATTAATAAAATTAATGTACGCGTAAAAAAATGAAATAAAATGAAAGAAAATGAATGAAATTAAAGAAAATATTCGAAAATGTACGAAAATTTACGAAAATGTATGGAAATGAATTAAAATGTATGGAAGACAATAAATGTTTAAAAACATGTTTACAAATGTATGAAAATATTAGGAAATATTCCCACATTTTTTTACATCTGCCCACATTCCCTTCCATTTTTATATATGTTCATGCATTTTCATACTTTTTCTTATCATTTCATACATTCTCATACTTTTTTTTCAATTTTCTCCCTTTTTCTAACATTTTATACATTATCTTACTTTTGCAGACATTTGCATGCATTTTCTTGCATTTGTTACATTTTCTTACCTTTTCCTAAGTTTCCTAACATTTCCTTATGTTTCCTTAGCTTTTCTTACACTTTCTCACATTTTCTCAAATTTTCCAACATTTTCTTACGCATTCATGCCTTGTCTCCCATTTTCTTACAATTCCTAGCTTTTCCCTACATATTCTCATGTTTTTCAATTTATTAAAATTTCATGCAATTTTCTCATTTGCTTACATTTTCATACATTTCCTACCATTTCTTAAATTTTCTCCTATTTCCGTGCATTTTCTACCGATTCATTATATTTTCTTACGTTTTGACATATTTTTAAATATTCTCATACATTTTAATACCGACCCGTACTTATTCTTATAATTTTTTACATTTTCATACCCCAAGTTTCAGCTTCCTGTGAGTGTGAGCGTATGAGGGTGTGAGTAGCGCCATGCCGTCGGCCACCCTATTTGTGGGATAGCGGCCAAGTGTCCGAATCTGTATCTGTATCCATTATTTCATTTCTTACATTTTCGTACAGTTTCATATATTTTCTTACATTCTCTTACATTTTCCTTACATTTTATTATACTTTCTTTTATTTTCCCTTCATTTTTTCACATTTCTTACAGTTTCTTAGATTTTCATTCAATTCCATACATTTACATATATACATAAATTGCCATATATTTTCATACACTCTCTTAAATTTTCCTACCTTAAATTATTTTCATAGATTTTCATACTTCTTCATACTTTTTCATACTTTTTATCACATTTTTCGTACATTTTAAGATTTTTTTATTCATTTTCATATATTTTCTTATTTATTAACACTTTCTTACATTTTCTTACAATTTCTACTTATTGTTACATATCCATACTTCTTGTAACTTCTTACATTTTCTTACATTACCTTTCATTATTTCACTTCATATATTTTCTTACATTTCCCTATATTTGCATGTATTTCATACGTTACTTACATTTACGTACATATTCAAACATTTTCCTAGATTTGTATACATTTTCATGCATTTTATTTCATTTCATTCAGTTTTTGAAAATTTCTTACATGTTCTTACATCTTCCCAAACTTTCTTATTCTTTAATACAAATTCCTACAGTTTCCCACTTTTCATGCATTTCCTAACATTTCCTTACATTTCCTTACATTTTCGTAAATTTTGTAACACTTTCTTACATTTTCCTACATTTTATAACATTTCTTTACATTTCCTTACATTTTCATACAATGTGTTACATTTTCTTACATTTACATACATTTTCATATGATTTCTAATATTTTCTAATATTTTTTTGTGATTTCATACGTCTTCATACATTTTCATATATTTCTTTAAATTTTCCGTTAAATCTCAAGCAGCATACATTCTCATAAACTGTCATGCTTTTTCATATATTTTCATACATTTTCTCAAATAGTTTTACATTTCCTTTACCACATTTCCCTTTTCCACATTCCCTTTCTACACATTTCATTTGCACTTTTTTAGACATATATATTTTCTTCCATTTACCAATGTTTCATAACATTTTCTTAAATTTGGTTACATATACTTACATTTTGTTATATATATTGTTATATTTCATTTCATGAATTCCTTGCAGTTTCTTACATTTTCCTACATTTCCTTATATATATTTTCTATATCGCAGAAATTTTTATACATTTTCTATAAGCAAATCTTATTTTATACATATCATGTTTTTTTTACATTTATATACATTTTCGTACATTTTTATAAGTTTTCATACATATCCCGATGGTTGCATAAATTTTCATGCTCATCATTTCATTTCCAGTTGCTCACATTATTTGTATTTTATTTCATCTCCCTACAATTCTTAACTTTTAAAGTCACGTTCTTTCATTCACAACATTTTCTTACATTTCCAAAAAAATCCTAACATTTTCTAACATTTTCGTATAGTTTTCAACACTTTCCTAAACTTTCCTATACATAGAACATTTCCTTACATTTACTTACATTTCCATACAATTCCATACCTTCTCATACATTTTCATACATTTCCATGCATTTCATACATTTCCATACGTTTTCATTCATTTTCTTCCTATTTTATGCTCAGTCATACTTTTTCAGATGTTTTCATACAACTTCATACACTTTACTACATTTTCATTTATTTTCATACATTTTTATACATATTCATACTTCCATATATTTCCAATTATTTTCAGCAATTTTCTTACATTTTCATACATTTCAGTTGTTTCTTAAATTTTCCTATATATTCTGACACTTAAGTCTTACCTTGTCTTAAATTTTCTTACATTTTTTGAACATTTCCAATTATTTTCTTTATTTTCTCACTTCATAGTTCTTTATTTGCTTACATTTCGCTACATTTTCCTACTTTTCTAAAATTTTCTAACATATCCGTACATTTTTTTACATTTTCATACAGTTTCATCCAGTTTCACACATATTCCTTCGTGTTCATACTTTTTCGTTCATTTTCATACAGTTCGTAACGTGTTCATTGATTTTTATACATTTTCTCACGTTTACACTCATTTTCATCAATTTGCAGACATTCCATTACATTTTCATAAATGTTCAAACATTTACATACTTTTTCATAGATGTTCATTGTTTTTCAATCATTTTCATACACTTCGATATATTTTTTTTACATTTGTTACATTTTCATACATTGCCATACGTTTTCTTACATTTTCAGTTCCGTACAGTTGCATACATATACATATATTTCATTTATTTTCATATAGTTACATACATTTCAATTCATTTTCATACATTTTCATACATTTTCATACAATTTCATTCATTTCCATACATTTTCAAGCAATTTAAAAAAAATCATTTTTCTTTTATATTTTCTTACATTTTCTGACATTTTCTAACAATTTCCCATACTTTCTTACATATCCTTCTTTTTTTCCCATCTTCTAACATTTTTCTTACATTTCCCTTGCGTTTTCTCCCATTTTCATTCAATTCCTTATCATTTCAACATTTTCTTACTTATACACACATTGTACTATTTTTTCGTACATTTGCATACATTTTCATACGTTTTCCTATCTTTCCTTACATTTTCTTACATTTTCCAAAATTTTCTCACATTCTCTTACATCTTCTTACATTTTGTTACCTCCTAAATACGTGAGAAAATTGAAGGAAATGTAAGAAAATCTATAGAAATGTAGGAAAAAAAAGGTAAAAAAATAGAATGATCCGTCGAAAAAAAAAATTTACAATGTAAGAAAATGGAAGAAAAAAGTATGCAAATGTACGAACGCGTAAGAAAATGTTGGAAATTGTAAGGAATTGTATACGAATGTAAGAAAATCTGTCTACATTTTCTTACCTTTTCTCACATATTTATGCACTTGCGTACATTTTCTTACATTTTCTTGCATTCTCTTACGTTTTCCCACATTTTCTTACATCTCTAACATTCCTAAGATTTTCTTTATTTCTCTTACGTTTACATACTTTTCTTACATATTATACATTTTCTCACATTTCCCAAATATTTTCACATCTGCGTTTATTTCCGTACATTTTTCTTACATTTACTTCATTTTCTAACATTCGCTCACATTTTCTCACATTGTCTTGCATTTCATTGAAATTTTCTTACATTTTCCTACATTTTCTTTCATTTTCTTAAATATTCTGATATTTCCTTACGTTTCCCTAAACTTTCTCACATTTTATATTTCTTGATTTTTTCTCCATTTTCAAACATTTCTTACATATTCCTATATTTTCTTACAGTTTCTGACAGATTACTACACAGTTTTTCTTACATTTTATAATATTTCCTTGCATTATCTTTCATTTTCATAAAATTTCTTAAATTTCACTACATTTTCAAACATTTTTTTACATTTTTCTACACTTGCTTGTATTTTCCTACATTTTCTTACTTCCTGATATTTCCTAACATTTTCTTACATTTCCTTACATTTCCACATATATACCTACATTTCTTTTACCTTTTCATGCATATCAGGACATTTCCCTACATTTTGACATTGCCATATATTCCCACACATATTCTTACATTGTCTCACCTTTTCATACATATCGTGACATTTTCCTTCATGTAGACAATTTCTTACATTGCTTACTTTTTCAAACATTTCCAAATATTTGCACATATTTTAATTAGTTTTCATCTAATTTCATATATTTGTATAGAGTTTCGTTCGTTTTCATACATATATTCATACATGTTCATACATTTTTAAATATTTTCATCTCATACATTCTCCTACAAAACCCACATTTACTACACATTCCTATATTTTCCCACATTTGCTTGCATTTCCAAATATTTCCTTTCACATTTTTACATTTTCTTACATATAAACCATTAGCCTAAATTTTCTTAAATTTTTTTACAATTATTGGAAAAAAAAATCCTCAATTTTTTTTCATTTTCCTAGATATCCGTAAATTTTCCCACATTTTCTCACATTTTCTTACAATTGTTTATATATATTTTTAGCTTTATTTTTAAGCGGTTGTTTCGTAAATTTTTTGGCATTCTCCTACATTAACTGACATTCCCTTGACTTTTCCCATCCCATATTCATTGTCATACATATTTTCATACATATTTAGACATTTTTAAACATTGTCATGCATTTTCATAAAAAATTACGTGTATATTCATGCCTATACATTTCCACACAATTCCATACCTTGTCATATATTTTCATACATTTTCAATTTTTATCTTTCATTTCCCTTTTAAATATTTTTCAATATTTTTACTAAATTTACTTCAATTTCTTGCATTTTCTAAAATTGCCATACAGGTTATGACATATTCATAGTTGAATACATTTCCATACATTTACATACATTTACATACCTCTTCACACATATGCATTGTTTTCCATACATTTCATAGACTTTGATACATTCAAAGACATTTTAATATATTTCCATACATTTATATAAATTTTCTTGCATTTGTATAGTTACATAGTTACATACTTACACATAAATTTTCAAATATTTTCATTTCTATTCATGCATTTTCCGATTTTTTTTTATGTCCATACATTCACTTACATTCGCATCCATTTTCATACTTCTACATGGTTTCATATATTCCGATACATTTTCATACATTTACATACATTTTCCTATATTTTCCCATATATTATGCTAATTTCTAATTTATCTTCCCTTTCCTACATTTCTTTACATTTTCTTCCATTTGTTAAAATTTCAAACATTTACACTAATTTGCATGAAATTTTATTGCATTTTCCTAATTTTTTATACATTTTCATACATTTTCATATATTTTCATACGTTTTTCTATCTTTCCCTACATTTTCTCATATTTTTATACAACTCCTTGATATTTTCTACATTTTCTTAAATATTTTCTTACATTTTCATACATTTCTCACATTTTCTTAAACTGTCTTACATCTTTTTACTCATTCCTACATCTTCAATACATACGAATATGTAAGAAAATGTTAGAAAATATAAAGATATTGGTAAAAAACGAAAAAAAATTGAGTAGATATAAATTTTCAAGTATTTACCAACATTATCTGACATTTCTTACATTTCTTACATTTTCGCACATATATCTACATTTTCCTGCATTTTCTCATTTATCTTACAAATTATAGGCATCATTTTCAAACAGTTATCCATACATAGTCCTACATGTTCGTTCGTTTCCATACATTTTCGTACAATTACTTGTATTTCCATTCAAGTTAATACATTTTTTTGCATTGCATACATTTCTATAAATTTCCATACAGGTTCATAAATTTCCATATTTACATACATTTATTCAATTTTACATAATTTTATTTTCTTGCATTTTCTTACCATTTCTTACATTGGCTACATTATCTAGATTTTCCTGCAGCTATAAGCAAATCGGAAAAATATCAGCTGGATTAAGACATTGTCATATATGTCACGAAATGAAAGAAAATGTAAGAACATGTACGAAAATGTGAGAAAATGTATGGGAATAGGCAAACAAAATTTTTATGAAATTGCATGGAAATGAATGGAAATATAGGGCAAGTAAGAAAATACAAGGAAATGGAAGACAATGTAATAAAATTTAATAAAATGTTATAAAATGTACGAAAGAGTAAGAAATTGTATTGAAGTGTTAACAAGATGAGAATTTTTTGAGAAAATATCTGAAATAAATTAAAATTACAATTTACATTTTCCGATATCTTCCTATATTTTCTAACATTTTCTCACATTTTCTTGCATTTCCATGCAGTTTATTAAATTTTCTAACAGTTTCTCAAATTTTCTTACATTTACTTACAGTTTCTTTCAGTTTCTTACATTTTCTTTCATTTTCGTATACTTTCAAATATTTTCATACATATCCAATTATTTTTCTACATTTTCATACGTTTCCATACATTTTCATACATTTTATTACATATCCGTACATTTTCATAGTTTCATGCATTTCCCTTCATTTTCTCATATTCCCTACATTTCCTTACATATTCTTATATTTTCTTATATTTTCTAACATTTCCTGAAAATTTCTTAGAATTTCTAACATTTTCTTGCATTTTCTTACATTTCCGTACATTTTCTTACATATTCCTACATTTTCATACATTTTCTTACATTTCCCCACACATTCCTACATTTTCTCAAATTTTCTTAAATTTTTTAACATTTCCTTCCAATTTCTTTCATTTTTTTACATTTTCTTTCATTTATTTAGCATCTGCCTATATTTTCAAATTTCCTTACATTATATTACATTAAAGTACATTTCCTAACATTTTATCATACTTTCTTACATTGTCCAACATCTTCTCGCATTTTTTACATTTTCTTACATTTGATTAAATTTCTAAACAATCACACATATTTTCATTAGTTTTCATCTGTTTTCATGTTTCCTTACAGTTTCGTTCATTTTCATACATGTTCATACATTTACGAACATTTTCATCTCATACATTCCCCTATAATACCCTCTGTTTTATTAAACATTAATACATTTTCCTACACTTTCGTACATTTCCAAATATTTTCTTTCATATATTTACATTTTCTTACATCGATACCATTTTCCTGAATTTTCTTACATTTTCTCACATATACAGACGTTTTCTAAAATTTTCCTACAGTTTCTTTCATTTTAATACATATCCGTACATTTTCTAGCATTCGCTTACATTAACTGATATTTCCTTGACTTTCCTATACATTTTCTATCCTAAAAAAAATCTTTCATTTTAACTCATTTACATACATTTCCATACAGTTTCATTCATTTTCATAAATATTTCCATACATGTTCGGACAATTTCCAACATTTTCACGAATTTCAAACGTTCCATACATTTTCATAAGTTTTAATACTTCTATATTCATGCCCATACATTTTCAGACATATCCATATATTTTCAGCTTTTCCATATATTTTCTTGTTCTTCCCCACATTTCCATATATTTTATTAGCTTACGTATATTTTTTCAACATTTTCCTACATTTCCTTCCATTTCTCTTATATTCCCCTACAATTTATGACATATTCATAAATATAAAATTTAGGGAAACATAGTATAATGTAAGAATTTATTGAAAAACGCAACAAGTTTTCTGAAAATGTAAGAAAATATAAAATATGTAAGCAAATGTTTGAAAAACTAGGAAATGCAGGACAAATTTTGGTGAAATTATAAAATGTAGGATGTAAAAAAATTCAGAAAATAAAATAAAATTGTGAGAATATATAAGAAATGTAATATAACGTTTAAAATTTCAGAAAGTACGCTAATGTTGATAAATGTAGGTAAATAAAATAATGTAAGAAAACGTAAGAAAATATAGGAAAATGTGAGAAAATGTAAGGAAATGTAGGAATATGTCAGTAATGTTTGCAAATGTATGAAAATGAAAGAAAATGTAAAGAAATGAAAGAAATTGTATGATATGTAAGAAGATGTAAGAAAATGTAAGGAAATGAAAGAAAATGAAAGAAACGGTAGGATAATGTAAGAAAATGAGAAAAATATAAGAAAATTCTAGAAATGTTAGAAAAGGTAAGAAAATGTAAGAAAATTTAGGAAAATGTAAGAAAATGTGGGAATGTGTAAGGAAATGTAAGAAAATGCATGAAAATGTAGGAAAATGTAAGACAATGTGGAAAAATTTGAGAAAATATAAGAAAATTTTATGAAATTCATGAAGATACGATGATGTTATAAAATGTCAGGAATTGTAGGCAAATGTAAGAAACCAAAGGAAATAAGAATATGTTAGAAAACGGGAAGAAAAGTATGAAAATGTAAGAAGAAGTAAGAAAATGTAAGGAAATAAAGAAAAAAAAAGTAAAAAAATGTAAGGAAATGTAAGATAATGAGAGAAAATGTAAGAAAATAAAAGAAAATATAAGAAAATTTAAAGGAAATCGTAAGTGTAAGAAAATGGATGGAAATGTAGGTACATGATAGAAGTTACGAAAACGTATGAATATCTATAAATTTATAATGAATATGTGAGAATGTGCAAGAAAATGCAAGAAAACGTGAGAAAATGTAAGAAAATTGATAAATGGTATGAAAATGTGTAAGAAAATGTAAGACATTCTAAGCAAATATAAGATCATGTAAGAATATGCAATAAAAGGTACGGAAGCATGAATATATATGAAAATATGTTAGAAAATGTAATAAAATGAAGGTAATGTGGAAATATGCATGAAATGAAAGAAAATGCAAAAAATCTATGTAACTGTAAGAAAATGTATGAAATGTCAAGGAATATATGAAAATGTAGGAAAATTCAACAAAATGTAAGAAAAGGTCAAAATTTAAGAAAATGTGAGAAGATGCAAGAAAATGTTAGAAAATGTAAGAAAAAGTCAGAAAATGTAAGCGATTGTTAGAAAATGTAAGAAGATGTATGAAAATGTTAGAAATTGTATGAAATTGGATGCAAATGTAAAAAAAATGTCAAAAAATTGTAAGAAAATGTGAGAAACTGTAAGAAAAATGAAAGAAAATGTAAAAAAATGCAAATAAATAAGCCAATGTAAGAAAATGTAGAACAATCAACATATATAAGAAAATGTAAGAAATGTAAAAAAGTGTAAGAATATGTATGCAAAATAAAATGAAATATAAGAAAATACTGGGGAATTCAAGAAGATAAGGAAATGTAAGAAATGTAAGAAAATGTAGGGTAATGTAAACAATGTGATGAAATAAGAGGAAGGAAGATAACGTAAAATATGTATGAATATGTAAGGAAATCTAAGAAACTGCAATAAAAGGTAATAATATGTAAGAAAATAGTAGAAAATGTAAGAAAATGTAAGAAAATGTAACCGAATGTAAGAAAATGTAAGGAGATGTAAGAAAATTAAAGAAAATGACAGAAAATATAGAAAAATGAAATATAATTTTAGAAATTGTGAGAATATGAGAGAAAATGTAAGAATATGACAGGATATATAAGGAAGTTTCAGAAAATGTAGGAAGATGTAAAGGAAATGTGAGAAATTGTGAAAAAAAATTATTAGATCAAAGGAAATATAAGAAAATGTAAGGAAATATCAAACAAAAACATGAAATCCTACATGAGAAAAAAAAATGATATTATATGAAATTGAATGAAAATGTTGAAAAATGTTTGTAAATGTATGAAAAAGTAGGAAAATGAATGCAATGTATGAAAACGTATGGGAACTTGAAAATGTATGAAAATGCATGAAAATGTGTAATGAGGTATGAAAATGTTCGAAAATGCATGAACATGAATGAAACTGTTGGGAAATGTATGAAAACGTATGAAAATGTATGAAAATGTTGTAAATGTATGGAGATTAATATAAATTTGTGAAAAACGTAAACAAATGTTAAAAAGTTAGGAATATATGAGAAACGTTAGGAAAACGAGAGAAAATGCATTAACATGTTAGAAAATATTAGAAATTGTACGAAAATGTAAGAAAAAGTAAGAAATTATATGTCATTAAAAAGAAAAGTTAGAAAATTTAAGGAAATGCAAGAAATTGTATGTAAATGTAAGAAACTATATTAGAATAAAGGAATGTGTTAGAAAATATAGACAAATGTAAGGAGTACGGATATGTGAGAAAATGTAAGCAAAGGTTAAAAAAGGTTAGAAACTGAAAGAAAATCTTAGAAAATGTAAGAGAAATTATTAAATGTAAGAAAATGGAAATTATATTTAAAAATGTAAGAAAATGTAAGAGAATATTCCAGAAAAGATGTTAGAAAATGTAAGAAAATGTAAGGAACGTGAGAGTATGCAAGCGAATGAACGAAAATGTATGAAATCTATGTAAATGTAAGAAAATATATGAAAATGTCCGGATATGTATGAAAATTTAGAAAAATTTAAGAAAATGTAGGAAATTTTTCGAAAATCTATAAAAATGTTCGAAAAGGCAAGTCAGAATATGTTGGAAAATGTAAGAAAATTTAATAAAATGTAAGAAAGTGTAAAAGAATAAATGAAAATGCAAAAATATGAATGAAAATGTAAAAAAAGGGAGAATATGTAAGAAAATTTGATAAAATTTGAGAAAATAGAAGAAAATGATAAAAAATTAAAGAAAATATGAGGAAATGCTATGAAATTCAAGAAAATTGAGAAATGTAAGAAAATATGTTTAAATGTAAGAAAACGTACGAAAATATAAGAAAATGTAGGAAAATGTAGGAATATGTAAGAAAACGTCGGAAAATGTAAGTAATTGAATGAAAATGTGAGAAATTTTAAGAAATTGTAAGTATATGTGAGAAAATGTAAGAGATTGTCTGAATGTGTAAGAAAATGTAGGAAAATGTAAGAGAATGTAAGAAACTGTGAGAGAACGTAAAAAAACTCAAGAAAACATGAGAAAATGCAAGAAATATATGTAAGCATATGTTAGAAAATCAGGAATATGTTAGATAATGTAGGAAAATGTAAGGAATGTGAGAAAATATAAGAAAATCTATGAAAATGGAAGAAATTATGTGAAAATGTCAGAAAATATGAGAAATTTGTTGGAAATGTAAGAAAATGTACGAATATGTTTGAAAGTGTAAGAAAATGCAAGAAAATGTGAGAAAATGTCAGGAGATAAAAGAAATTGAAGAAAATGTCAGAAAATGTATGTATTGTAAGAAAATATATGAAGATATTAGAAAATGTTAAAAAAATGTAAAAAATTAAGGAAAATATAGGCAAAAAAAAATTGTGAGATATGCAAGAAAGTTTAAGAAAATGCAAGAAATGTTAGAAAATGTTTAAAAATGTGAGAAAATTTAATGTAAATGAAGAAAATGGAAGAAAATGTATGATGACGTAAGAAAATGTAAAAAAGGATATAAATGTAAGGTAATTCGAGAAAATATAAGAAAATATATGAAAATTTGAGAGAGTAAAATGATAAATGAGGAACTTTAAGAAAATGAAAAGAAAATGCCAGAAAATGTCAAAAAATGTAGGAAGATGTTAGAAAATGTAAGAAATATAATGAAATTTCGTGAAATGCAGGACAAATAAATATATATATAAAAAAAGGTATGAAATTATATGAAAATGTATAGAAATGTACAGAAAAGTTTGAAAAAATCTAAAAATTTATTAAATCAAATGAAAATTTATGAAGATTGATGATTTTTTTTTGGAAATTCATGAAAATGTATGCAAATGTATAGAAATGTAAGAAAATGTAAGCAAATGTGCATATCTGCTGTTTATATTCTACCTAAGAAACCATTGCTTCTCTCCGCTTCGCATGCATTCTTCTTCATCGAAGCATTCTTAATATCAAACTCCCAATAATTCGTCTCCCTAACAGCTCAAGGAATACCGCGAGGCATCCATATCCTCAATGATTTTTTTTAGCTGTCATAACTGTACGAAGGTTAGGGACAATTTAATTCGACGTTATGGTCCAATAACTTCTCCTGTCCTGTCATGCAGCCTGAGTTTTATTGTCACACATCATCATATAATTCTTATTTCGTGATCTTAGTCAGTTGTTGAGTTTATGTTCCTGCCGTCCTACCTTCTGAAAGCTTGTAAAACATAATTATCTAAATTTTATCATTTACACGAATTGTCGCTCTCACATGACTATGTGATGCTGGAGGCAGATGTAAATGATATCAATTCCGTTAATGTATAAGTTTATATTAACGGAATTTATATCATTTTCGTCAAGTGCACAAGGAAAATATTAAGAAAATGCTGGGAACACCACCAAAAAAAGCTAATCTCATGTTGTTCACAAGCAGACTTTGTTTTGTCGGTGATCCGATAAGGTCCAAACTTGCCTGTCTAGTAGCAGAGGAATTGGGGCAGCCGCCGTTGCTTGGCACAACTTCTAATTGAGTTGGGGAGAAAAAATCTTTCGGGTAATTTTGCGATAGCCCTGCTTGAAATAAAAGTAAAGCACGTAATGGAAAGTGAATTACCTTCTCCTACTTTGTTTCCCCGTTTCAGTCTGGTGGAGTAGAAAATGCCCTGTTGGGGGAGAAATTTTTCGGCAAATGGAGAAGAAAAAGTTGGGAAAATATAATTCGGCTGAATAATGTTTTCGATGGAGTTGAAATTGATTTCTAGGGCCCATAAATTATTTTATTGGCAAAAGTGCCCTGCCCACCCGTTACGAAAACCTAGGATGTACATTTCTTTTGGCGTTTTACTATCCATATCCATCATCATTGTCTTGCCTCGTCAACCTCAAAATGTGTTGTCCCGATAAGCTTCGAACATTTCATTGATAAAATACTAGAAGTAACTCATAAACGTCATGAATAAATACAAAATGCATTTGATATTTTATTAACTTGAAATGATTTTTGTTCAAATATTTGCCGAACTGGAGATATCTCCCATAAAAAGTTGAAATTTGTAAATTTAAACGTATTTTTTCCATAATACTTCGATATTTTAATTTTCTAAAGCGGGAGAAGACAAAAGATAGTTGATGATAATCTCAATGAAGCGAAGGCTGAGCCATGACTCGATTAATTGGATGGAATTGTGCTTGTCTCTCGGCAGCTGAAAGGTGCTAACATCATGGTACTTCATGATGGTTATATACAATATAATTTCTGATTAAATCTGATATCTGACGTTAGATAATGCACTGTTTCATTCATCGTAACAGCTTTAGTCCCTGTCTGGTCGAAACTAAACTTAGAAGGAATTTTGACGTCAATCTTATGGTACAACCTGAGCTGCACCATAAAATAATTCTCATTAACCGTTCGATAATAGATGTTGTGCTCATATCTCTCGAAGATTTTTCATGCGGAATTAGATATTGTCTTTTGTTGTAACTTTTCATTAAATACTCTAAAGTGCACCATGATTAGTCACAACAAATAGGAGTTAGTCACACTAGTCTTTATTGTTGTTGCTTCTGTCTTCTCTAATGAGTAATAGCTACCAATGTTCCTATGATGTTGTTGCTTATGTCTTCCCTAATGACTAATAGCTACCAATGTTCCTATCTTGTTGTTGCTTATGTCTTCCCTAATGACTAATAGCTACCAATGTTTCTATATTGTAGTTGCTTATGTCTTCCCTAATGACTAATAGCTACCAATGTTCCTATGTTGTTGTTGCTTAAGTCTTCCCTTATGACTACTAGCTACCAATGCTATGTTTTTGTTGCTTAAGTCTTCCCTTATGACTAATAGCTACCAACGTTCATATGTGGTTGTTGCTCATGTCTTCCCTAATGACTAATAGCTACCAATGTTCCCATGTTGTTGTTGCTTATGTCTTCCCTAATGACTAATAGCTACCAATGTTCCTATGTTGTTGTTGCTTAAGTCTTCCCTTATGACTAATAGCTACCAATGCTATGTTTTTGTTGCTTAAGTCTCCCCTTATGACTAATAGCTACCAATGTTCATATGTGGTTGTTGCTCATGTCTTCCCTAATGACTAATAGCTACCAATGTTCCTGTGTTGTTGTTGCTTATGTCTTCCCTAATGACTAATAGCTACCAATGTTTCTATATTGTTGTTGTTTATGTTTTCCCTAATGACTAATAGCTACCAATGTTCCTATGTTGTTGTTGCTCATGTCTTCCCTAATGACTAATAGCTACCAATGTTCCTATGTTGTTGTTGCTTATGTCTTCCCTAATGACTAATAGCTACCAATGTTTCTATATTGTTGTTGTTTATGTTTTCCCTAATGACTAATAGCTACCAATGTTCCTATGTTGTTGTTGCTCATGTCTTCCCTAATGACTAATAGCTACCAATGTTCCTATGTTGTTGTTGCTTATGTCTTCCCTAATGACTAATAGCTACCAATGTTTCTATATTGTTGTTGTTTATGTTTTCCCTAATGACTAATAGCTACCAATGTTCCTATGTTGTTGTTGCTCATGTCTTCCCTAATGACTAATAGCTACCAATGTTTCTATGTTGTTGTTGTTTATGTTTTCCCTAATGACTAATAGCTACCAATGTTCCTATGTTGTTGTTGCTCATGTCTTCCCTAGTGACTAATAGCTACCAATGTTCCTATGTTGTTGTTGCTCATGTCTTCCCTAATGACTAATAGCTACTAATGTTCCTATGTTGTTGTTGCTCATGTCTTCCCTAATGACTAATAGCTACCAATGTTCTCCGAGTTTTAATTCTTGCGAGTCCCTATGAATCTTTGGCATTTTGTATAACCAAAGATTGTACCATTGAGTGACTCAATAAAGTTTCTCATTATGATTATTAGTATCATGACGGTTGATAATATTTGGTGTTCTCTCAACTGCTTCGGCAATGATAATATTAACTAAGGGAACTAATACCAAGCTTGTATAGTAAATATCAAGTAAATAATACATTCATAAACGCGTGACGAAAGCGAAGTATACGATGTGCTGAGCAGCCCCCAGCTTCCATCCAACTGTCTTCGGAGCACTGCCAGACAAACGCCGTTTTATCAATGCCGCGAGTGAAAAATGGAAATCACAAGACAACATCAACACGTAGACCATTGAGTCCAGTCGCCTGCGGTCGCTGTGACTGAGGTACTTCCTAAGTTGGGTAACAAGAAAAAACCCAACACATACACCCACCCCTATTAATTGTACTCGTACGAGTAGAAAATTATTATACAACTCACAAAAGTCTCTTAATTCTCTGGACACAAACTTCAAACATTCAAAGTTGTAATATTACACTTCTATACTACACCACGCGGTAGACAGAGTAGGAGAGGTGCTGTTGGTGTTGGTAATGATGGTTGTGGTCTTTGTAGAATCGTATACTCTACAGAGGTCTGTATAGTTAGAAAAGTTATATATAGACATATATAATCATATATATATATTTATAAATACATCTACAAATATATGTACATAATACATTTACATATATAAAT
>SDVV010004229.1:0-20416 GCA_016164225.1 Gammarus roeselii
ATATTCTTATATGTTAGGTATACATCGATATTCAACATGAGCATGATGTCACCAAGGCGTATTATACCGTCAAAACAGCCATGGGGCAAAATATGGGAGCGAAACAGCCCTGGGAAAAAATATATGAGCGAAACAGCCTTAGGAGGAGATAAAGGAGCGAAACAGCCCTGGAGATATGGGGGCTGATTAGCGCCCGTCGTTTCCTGTAACCGAGTATGCCCGGGTAGTGCGGCAGGCAAACAGGTTACAACACGTACACTCCACTGGCTACCGCTCGCGCTCTGATCACGATAGCGTGTCAGTGGATTTTGTCTCGTTGCTTGAAGTGGACCTGCGCTTGATCATCTCCCGAAGGTGCGACATTTAAAGTGAACTTATATATATTTTATTTGTGTATCAGTGTTATGATACATGGTATTGTAGATAATTATCGGAAGTGTTATGAATATTTAAAGTGTTTCCACGCTAGAGGACCCTATTTATTTTCCTATGCTCATATGTTATTTTGCCAATCATGGTCAAGAGTGCAGTGCTGGGGGTGCTCACGGGGCCTTATCTCTTGGTTGCGAAAAGGCACTACCTCCCGCAAGTGATGCGGCGGCATACATGTTTCACCCTGTCATAGTCAAACATGTTTTGCATGCCAGTTTATGCTGTTCTGTGATTTTTATACAGTGAATGTTTAACAGTGTTTAAGAGTGTTATGTCAATGTTACCAAGCCGTGTGTTATTTTATAAAGTGTCCCAAAACTGTTCTAGTGTCCCATCCTCCTCTTAAATTTTCAGTAGTTTATTTTTTGTGAAACGCTTTAGGCATCATACCCAGGAACGTTTGAATGATGTCATTGACATCTTTGCTTATCACAGTCTTATTGAACAATAAACGTTTGAGGGGACCGAGGACGTGAATACGACTTTGGACATTAGAATGACTAACAAGCCCGTTCGATTCAAATATAAGTTCTGGGTTGGTTCTTAGGTAGTGAAGCAAACCGGAGGACAGTGTTTTAGCCCCCGGAGGCAATGAGGCCGTATATAGTGCTGCAACATCGCCATTATTTGTCTCCTTTTGTTTAATCGGTTCCGGTGTGGGGTCTGTAGTGACACTAATGCGGTAAAGACCTTGCAGAAAATTAAATAACTTTAGTGCTATTTCAGGCGAAATATTCAAATCTAGCATATCGTCCCCACATTCGTTCAACCTTTGCTGTGATATTCTGGCCCTGTTGTGACAGATATGGGTGTAGCGCTACCGTCAATATGATTTGTTGTAAGCTTATCCTTCTTGGATTTTGGAACAAGGTAGTAAACCGATTCATCCGTGAATTATTATTGTCAAGAAACTCACTGCAGTGGGTAATAGTAATTTAACAGAAGCCCTCCATGCACGGTTGATAATGTTTCCCTTTTGGTCCCGGACGATTTACTGCCTAATTGTTTTTTCATTGAGTTGAATTTAGTTACTCGTGACTTGGTTAGCTTGTCACAGACCAATTTTTCGCTCAGTATATTTGTAAATATTTCGCAGATGATTTCAACTTCTTTATCAGTTAATAGTTGATGAGTTGACTATGTTCGGATGATTTTAGTTGATTTAATTTAGCATAAAAAATCAATTTCCGTTTCAAAGTACGTTTATTACACATCACGACACAATTTTTCCTTCATTAATCCACGTCGGTTTGCTGTCTGGATAATCAATGTATATCACGTAGATTTGCTTTCTGTCTCGTCTAACTTGGCTCTTCAAGACCTTGATGGATTAAATATCAGGTCTGTCACACTGAACTAGTTTCAGCCTGTAGGCAAAACCTTTGATGGGTTCATCAGTATCGAGCGGTGATATTTTATAGGTCGGAGGGTAATGTTTTTGATTAATACGTGAAATTCGAAACACTTCCTTCGTAAACTTTGGTTCGTGTCCTTTCCTGAATGTCTTGACACTGGGATCACTGCACTAGTTTGTTGAATATAGTATCAAATGCTGCGATCATATTTTTAAATGTAAGAGCTTTCAAGGGTCGCACACACAGATATTTGCTGTATATCTCAATTACGATAAATAAATATCTAATTCCATCATTTTTATCTGCATAATCTTTCATATAGGCAACATCCACTCAGAGAATCGATCCAAGACGCGCAGCTGTGAACATGCATCTGCTAAACTTCAAGGGAGGTTATTTAAATCGTGTAAAACTCTCTGACCCTTGCAGAATTTTTTCGACATCGCGTCTCGTTATAGGCGAACAAAAATTTGTATAACTTTGATGTAGGGCCTTCGCGCTAGAGTATGATCCAACAGCCTTTGGATTGTAGTATGCACTCTCCATTCTAATTCAATACTAATCTCAAATCTGGCATACATTATATTTTATAGAGGCCACACATGTTCAAATTCATGTCCTGCAATTTGTGCTTTAATCAAGAGTTTCGAACTACTTGGGTGTGTGAAATCAACCAAGATGTGCCCATATGGTTTTTGTTCCACTTGCATTTTGTATACGAAGATGAACGATTCAATCTTGTCTTTTGAAAGGAATGTTTTGCCAAAGTAACGTAATTGATTTATATCACGAATGCGTAGGATAAGAAAGTGTGTGGTATTCAAAGATATTGTGCGGCGGAATGTATTTAAGTGAAAGAGTGATGATTGGTTTAAATATATTGCCTTGATATTTGCGTGGCGGCCCCGACAAAAAACATTTTTTATAATACGTAGAGACTCTGATTCCAACATGAAATCGTCATACACTACAAGGAGTTTACATCTTGTTTGTTTAGCTATGGATCGAATTCGACTTATCCTGTATGTATTTTAATTTTTTCGTGTTTCCTTTCAAAAAAGTGCTCTGACCCCGAAACGACCACCTAATCGAAGCTATCAATGTATTTATTGATTAATTTTCCAATAAGGACACTCTTCCCACTAATTAAGAACACGCTCACAAACAATCGAGCGGGTTTGTTGACGACATTCACATCAGCATACCTAATTGTCTCCAATCTCCCTAAAAGGTAATACACGACTAATTATTTTTTCAATAAACCTTTAATTTTTATATAGATTATCTCTCATATGCAAATGTATTCCATCGAGGATATGCTGAAGTCAAGGACCCGTTCGGCGTCACCAGGTAATTATCAGCGTGGGCTATTTACATCTCTAAAGTTAGATTGCTCATGCCAAGATCTTTGACATCAACCAATGTGGCTTCCAGCAATCGATTTTACCTTTGTTAATTCAATTCTTTCTCAACAGATCATGGTAACAACTCGATCGGGAGTAGGTTAGACCAACCCGGGACTTCAGGGATGATTAGGTATGTTTAACTAAAAATTTCTACATATTTTTGGACTCTGTAATCAAATTAATCCATGATAGAGCGAAAACAGTGTTATATATATATTTTAAAATATTCTCGTTCGTGTGCAGACCGAGGCAATTCTTTCCAGCAAATTATCCGTATCAGAGCTATCCGCTAGCCAGTCTTTGTACAAACTATCAGGGTGATCCTAGGTACGGTAACACATACTACCAGCGTCATCCGCTGCCTATACATCACTACCAGCAACGGCAGCGGCCTCAAGCATGGCAACCTCGACAACCGTGGCAGAGACCACCGTGGCAGACACATGCGTGGCACTACCCGCAACAGACTACAGAAACTGACTTTCACAAAGTTGGACATGATGCATTACGAAGGTTATTGTATACAAAAATATTTTAAACGTTTTTTTATTGAATAAATGATTACATTTTTATTAATAGTGTTAACATCTTCCTTCAGGAGCATCTTCACCATAGGTTGAGAAGACGAATGATCTGTCTGGTATATCCATCGTTAGGGGCTTGTTTTCCGAGATTCGCTCAAGTGTCTGAGATGTACAACGCTCCAGAATGATTTCTTTTTGACTGATGAAGCTAACTATAAAGTCAGGAGTTAGTACAATTCTAGACGTGTGCATTTTTTATTTAGTGTTTAAGAACACAAGCGATATTTCTTCCGACTTGCTCTCCCGTTCCACACTCGACGAGTCCTGTCTTATTAAAACAGTCACTTGTTCCTCCATCTTCAAAATGTTCAAGATACCTTTATATGTTGGTAGAGTCGTTGACACAAAATTGCCAGCTTCAATGAATGCAAACCTCTGGAGAGTCCAGTTATAGGTGATTGCAAGATTTCCTACTTTTATCAACTCCATTTTTTGGTCTTGTTGATAAATCTTGAGGCCAAGGATATTTACTCGACGAGAAGCTAATGTTGAGTGTGTCCACCGCCTCAGCGGTGCCAGTTTTATATGGCCCCGCCGTTGAAGTCTGGCATACAGGTTAAAAACATATATCGGTTTCGTTTTGCTTTGGTTTGGATTTCGTATTGATTTGATTTTGTTATTGTACATCTGGCAGCGTATGACCTCTGGCGGTGTATGGCAAGCCTTTTGCCCAAGTTGTCGTACACTGTTGTATAATATTGCGAAAGCTGTAGCTCAGACATTGTTTGCGCTCATGATCTTGTTTGTGACGGACAGTTGTTCTACTCTCGATGTAAGTACCACCAGTTCAAGCAAGTCTATTTTTTTTATTCTAGAAATATATTTCTGTAACTTTGTTAGTCTACTTTTTACTGTTTTAAAGTCATCTCCGTTATTTGTTAATCTTATTTGTATTGCTTTTTACTTGGAGGATGAACCAAAACGATACGGCGGATACGCCATTGCTGGAGGATGCAGGGAGTGTTCGTGGCAACGGACTGTACCGAAATGAGGCATGTCCGCCCCTCGCATGCCCTAGCGCAAGCCTCGCAATGTCCGCATGCCCTAGCGCAAGCCCGCCACCTAGCGGAAACATCGCTTTGACCGCAAGCCCTAGCGCAAGCCCGCGACCCGCTGATGGTGCCCCCCTTCCGTCTTCGAAACAACCCGGCATTCAGCCTACTGCTCCGTCTTCGAAACAATCCGATGTTCAGCCTACAGCTGATCCGTCCTTGGCGCTGTCTCCTGTTGGACAGTTCGTTACTCAGCTTACTGATGGATCGGGCCCATTCGTCGCTCAGCTTTCTGATGATTCGGCTCCTTTGCGTGAGCCTATATTTAATCCACCTACCTCTAAAGGAATATTGGGAAACAATTTTGTCACTTCAACATTTATACCATACACTGAACATGTCAACATATCTTCCTTGATTACATTGGGATTTGAGGAATTAGTGGAACACACTGGATCTAACTTAGGTACATTCCAAAAATTTCGATGCACCGTGAATGTTAAAGCGGGTAAACAAGTTGAGGATGCATCTGTAAATGACAAAGAATGGATGACAAACACAAATGCAATCCAGCTTACAAAAACCGTGCTTTTGGGTGAGTTGATTGAGGATATCGTGGTAGATTTACAAATGAATTAGAAAAACAGGAGCGAGAAGGTAGTGGCTGGAACAAATCGACTCGGCGACTATGTTCATTGGCCCAAAAACTGCCCAGGCCGGCACCATATAGTCAACATATAATCGAAAAACAATAGTTGCGTGCTCATTAGTCTCATCGCACATTTCCCCTTGCCTTGAAATTCATACCTCGCACATTTCAAACGTGAATCCGAGTTTACTTTTCTCCCGTACAAAGACACATACTTTAATTTTCCAAAACTTGCCTTGAACACACCTGTTGCTTTAGAAGATTTACTTATTATAGAAAGGGACTGTGAAGTTAACATTAGACTCAATCAGCTCACAAAAGAAAAGGAAGGTTATGGTCCTGTCAGTATATACAGAGGCAGTTTAGAAGCCAGAGAGGAACGCACGATCCACCTTGTGCAAATCTTAGATGCCTACCATGTCGCGCTCATTCCCTGTTTCACTACATGTATGCGCACATTTAGAAATAATTTGGTTAAAATCACTTTAATGTTCATTTTGAATGCAGGGCATGAATGAGAGCAAAAAAGCTGGACACGTAAAATTGTGTTCATCCAGTACAGGGTTGCACAACATAAGTTTGCCTGAAAAAGGTGGAATGTACCAATTCTCAGCCATGCACGCAACAATGAAACACCGATTGTTTGTTATTATGACTGTGAATCTACGCTGGAGCCAAGCCAAGAGGGAAAACATGAGGTTAACATACACAAGTTGTGCATGTACAGTTATACTCTAGTGTATAAAGACGGGAAAACTGTAGGGCACAAAGTAGTCGATTAGACTTCAGTCTCCCTTGAGGAGATGAAGACACGTCCTGTCAAGAATATGTTGCTAGATTATAATGATTACATGGACAACTTACCACTGTACCCCAAACCCGTCCTCACAAAACTTTTTACAAAAAAAATATTTTGCTAAAGCATAAGATGTGAATGTAGCGGGGATACTTTTGAAGAAAAAGGAAAAAAACGAGTTCGCCACCATAATCATTACATCACGGGCGCCTTTGGACCCAAAAAAGAAGTTATATCTGACAACTTTATTGGGGCTCTGTGCTTTAATTGCATGTTCATGCCTTGTATAGCTCACAATGCATCAGCTTATGTCATGAGATTTATAGTGAGAAGATTGGACGGTAAAACTTTTTATAATATCAGTGTGTTGCCAAAACAGTCAGACAAAATGTTCAGCATCTCTGTCTCCTTTAACGACGACACGAGCAATTACGGTGACAAGTTTATCGACTCGTACTCGTTCCTTAACTCAAGTTTTGACAGTCTTGCTATAAATCTTGAAGACAGTGGCCATGACATGCCGTTTCTCAAATTACATCTCACAAGTCTCGGGCACAGTGACAAGGTTCGCGACCTCGCTACTCGGAAAGAACATTTCTGCTATGAGACCATCACATCGAATTCTGTGCTGGACCAAACAGATATCCCATCGCAACAAGCGTTTCGGAGTCAGCTTTGAGGCGAAAGAATATTGGACTCCGATTACGCTGAAGTGATTGAAATGTGGCAGGCAGCAAATCAAGACTTTGCGTGACTAAATGATCATCTACCTCCTCATCGACACGTTGCTACTGGCCGAAGTCTTCCAAAAGTTTAGGGAGACCATGACACGCGACTACACCCTGGACCACGTCCATTTTGTGTGCGCCACCGGCTTTGCAATGCAAGCTGCCCTCTACGAAGGCAAGATGAAACTGGAGCTGGTCAAAGATATCGATCTATCCAACTTGATTGTCAAAAATACAAGAGGGGGATTTGTGACGTGAACAAGCATTCGACCAAGCATTCGACTTGGTAAACGCGGACTATTCTGGCGAGTACACGTACATTGTCTGTATCGATGACCAAGTCAGCAACGAAGTTGCACGAAAAACATACGAGCTGCAACTACTGCTTCATCACAAAGAAATCAGCTTAAACGATGTTTCGCCCTTCACAAAAAATCTCTTGGCAGACTTGGAACATCTCAAAAACAGGAAACGAGCAGATCGTAAGCTGGTTGCTAGTCATTTACCCCAAACTGACTACCTCGTGGCCCTGGAATTATTGCAAGTACTCTTCAGGCAAATATTGGAAGGGACCAAGGTTCATCGAATTTTCCGCATAAAACAAGAACCAGTCTTCAAATCCTTCATTATAAAAAATATCCAAAAAAACGTCATGAGTCTACGAACTCCTTTAAAAAGTCCCTATATAAACTGCTCTCAAATAGTATATACGGCAAGCTATTGTTCAATCCACTCAACAGAAGTCTAGTGGCAAAGGTCTTGTGCACAGCCAACGTGTTCCGAAAACATGCTGCAAGCCCCCTCCTGAAAAACTGCTACACCATCTGCCCCGAAACAGTCATCATGATTCTCAAGCAAATAAATATCCGAATGGTTCACCCACTCCAAGTTCGTATTCACGGGCTTGAGGAAGCCAAAGCAAAATTCTACAGCTTCTTTTATGACACACTGAAACCCAAATACGGTGACAACGTCTCGCTCATCTACTCGGACACAGTCTCGTTGCTGCTCCAGTTCAAAGGCGTGGATGACATTGAGACGGAAATGCGGCAAGCTGACCTGCCTGTATTCACGGACTTCTCCAACTACCCGAAAAATCATACCTTGTACGATGAATCAAAGAAAGGACAGCTGGGACTACTGAAAAGCGAAACAGCCAACGACTACCCGAATAAAATCATTTGCTTACCACCAAAGTGTTACAGTATGTTGCTCGAGTACAACGCCAATTAGCAGACACCAGCCAAAATCAGACATGAACAATACAGAGATACCCATAACCAGAAAACTTACACACCCTTTGAGACCATACACAACATTCGAGCGCAAGCATGCCAACTTCCAATTGTACGAACTATTAAAAATTGCCTCAGTTAGTTTGAAAATAAATGCTCTATGTCGATGCGTGCACAACTCTTGCCTATGGGCATCCAGACATCCCAAAAAAATCCATTGAAGTTGAACCTACCGTCACTAAAAAGAGGAAGTGATGTGTCGTGGTTGATGATGTCGATGTACAAATGGATTTAGCATGGAAGAGGCGTAAACCGGGTCAGGTCGTCTTTGACGAGCGTACTCGCGTGAATGATGAAAATACATCTTCGTCTTCAGGTTTTTAAGGATCCTAATATGTTGTAAAAATGAACATATGTAAATAAATAAATGAGCTTGATTATTTTTCATTGTCCAACTAGGTAGAGTAGATATTGATGTCTACAAGCGGTATGTTGTCAGTATGACGTAGGACCCAGAGCAGGATGCAAATACCGGAGGATTTTTTTGTCTATGTCTCATCGCTCGTACAGTAGCCAATTTTACCAAAACAACACATCTTCAAATTTTACTAACAAGAACAACATACGCTCCACAGAGTTGAGCGTAGGACTTGTAGAAGTTCTTTCTAATGACTGGTTCAAGATAAAAAAGCACGATGATCAGTATACCATTACGTTCTACATTGCTTATTTTAATGATAAGACGAACGAATAGGCCATGAAAGCGCTTTATTTGTTCCTAGCGAAAATATCTCTGGCCACACATTGAAAAAACACATCTCCGAACTAGGAATTAACGTCAGAAAAAGTCCGTTAAGGACACGGATCGTTAGAGATGAAGGAAAATTGTTTGAATATGATAGCGCGACACAACGCATGAAGTTCAACGCCTTAATTCTTCAAAATATGTCGCAATTCATATATACTGAAGCTAAGATGAATTGGTACTTTGTTGGAGATAGATTGGCTGATTTAATGCGCAGCACGGGGTGTAAAGATAATGTCGGTATAAGTGCCATGAGCGAAAAAATTTCCATTATGAATGATAATGCACGCTACATAAACGTTTATTCAGGTACAATTTCACGCAGTTTTATGGACGACAAGCAAGTCAATATTCTTGATGTTATTCAATTAATAAATCTTAATCATTTACGCGTTCACATGTCATATATAAAAAGTTACAGCGTAGTCATATAGATTCCATTTCCATCGATCTATTAGATGGTGTTGGCGGTATCATCCCGGTCTAGGATGGTGGATCGAGCCTATGCGTATTACATTTTAAAAGAAGCTAGAGCCATATAAATATAACGCTGAATATAAATAAGGTCATTTGGTAGCTAGCAATCATGAGGGTGGTATATGCATTTCCGTCGTGCAAACAATACGAAGTTTTATTCGCGAAACGTGACAAAATTCGCGGTGGAAGTTTACATGATATTGACCGATTTACAAGTCCGATATCGTACCAGAGGGGTAGCGGTTTATTCTCAACCATAGCCAGTTTTGTAAGACGTACATTGCCTTTCCTACGAAAAACTGTACTACCTGCAGCTGCCGATATGGCTCGAAACATGACAGAAACTCGGCGCAGAAAGATATGCAAAAATCAACTAAGGAACATGAAATTGCTACTCTCAAGAATGTTGTAAAGAAAGCCATGGTTGGATGTAAGATTACAGGAAAAGTAACGAAAAAACTTAAATCAAAGAAGAACCATGGAAGAAAGATGGAGTCGTGTCGTCCATTAGTTAATTATTAATAAATACCATTGTCCATGCACCATTAACGTTAGTCTCGGGAGAGGTTCTATACCGACAACATGCTTGGTGGATCATCTCTCAACATGACAGGGCTAGAAACCTTTACGGAAAACTCTCCGTCAAAAAGGAATATTTAATTGAATCAAGTATCGAGTCGAAATTTGAAAGAAATTATCCAAGTACAAACAGCAGTCTGTATGATGGTAGAATTGCCGATCTCTTTATAGAATTTCATATTCCCGGGTCGGATATTGAAATGGTCGACTTGAGCTCGGTAACTGCATAAGTGAAAATCCGTGTCAAAAATGCAGATGGAAGCGCGTTGGCCACCGCTGCACGTGTTACACTCGTTGACGGATTTTTTCATCGCATGTTGCAAAGTCACTCTCTATTTCTAAATGGTGTTCAGTGTGAAGACAACAGTTATACAGGACTACTAAATAATCTCAACGCCTATACATCCATGAAAAGCTCCGAACTAAACAATAAAGGGTTGAATATGATGTTTGAATCACTGCAAACACCCATTCCAGATACCATCGTCGCAGCGAATTTTGCAAATCAAAACAAAAATCAGGTTTGGATAAATGAAAGTGTACATCATGGTATACATATAATGGGACCACTAAGCTTTGATGTGGCCGGTAGCAACAGTTATTTTTTGGATAATGTCAGCGTAAATATACGATTGGAGCTGGCAAAACCAAGTAGCGTTCTTCCAACGCATGATAATGAAGAATATATCTATTTAGTTGATTCATGCAAACTATGGTGTAAAAAGATTGTACCATACCCTACAGCTTTGCTTTCTCTAAATAAACCGCTCGCAGAAAACAATGACCTATTGTAAAAACAAACGTGTTTCCTACCGGTCAAAACTCCATCTCCATTGATTCCCCCTTTAACGGGGTTGTTCCACGTAAATTAGCCCTATTTCTCATTGATAAAGCGATACATAACGGAGCATATGGTCGCAATACAAATTACTTCCAGCATAATGACATCACAAACATTATCGTCGATGTAAACGGAAACTGCGTCCCCAACATTAGATCGTCGTTTCCCAGGGAGTGCGCATAAGCATACCATCAAACACTTTCGGCTCTAGAGACGCGTAACAGCTCTCATCTCATCACAAGATAAAAATTTCCTGCGGGAAGAACTACATTTGTTATAGATACAAAACCAACCGACTCTGAAGATGCCATTAACCTAGAAAAAAGAGCAAACATACCTATAACAGTGAATTGTAAAACTCCACCCACTACGAATAAGATCTTGTTCCTGGTAGGTTATACACTCGGTGTCATCCAAATAAATTCGGCAGGGAGGGTATTCCCCAACTATCTACAGTTAACATGGATGATAACCAAATTGAAAATATATCCAAGAGCGATCTTAATAGGAAACGCGCCTATATAGAATGTTTTGCTGAAAACAGAATGCCTATGCATCCAATGAATAACTACATGATTGTTAACAGCGTAAGCGATCCTAATAAAATAGGTCATTGGATCCAATTATTCAAAAACGATAACAAACACAATTTTTTTGATTCGTTTGGGTTTAATTCACAAATAAAAGGAGGAAATATATATTCGTATTATAATATTCATGCAAAAATACAACTTTTACTACAGAAACCAATTCAAAGTGATCAATCATTGGTTTGTGGAGCTTACTGCCTCTACTTTGCGTATTATCTATGTCAAAATGTACCAGTCAAAAAGATAATCGAGCGGTTCTCCAACAGCGAATGACGTAGAAATGATACCAAAGTTAAAAAAATAATCATGAACGTGTCCGGAAATCAAAATTCGTGCAAGAAGGATATGTGTGGGGTTTTAACCTTTAATACTGCAAGTGAATTATTATGTAACTGTTAAATTTATTATCAATAAAAATATCTTATAAATGTTTGTTATCATTACCCCTAAACACTCGAAGGACTAGCATATGCAACATGACATGCAATGACTTGCAGTACAGTATGCCTAGCATTGAAATGCGAATATTAAAGGTAACCTAAATGTAAATATATATGTAAACGTTCTATTTATATAGCCTATTAACATATATAACCTATACTTTATGAATAATCCGAAAACTGTATGTCCGTCCGAATGAGTCACCCACCTCCGTTCCACCCTACTGCTAATTAAGCCCTATCTTATTCCTTCGCATTTGCGTTTCACACAGATACTATATACTCACCCAATTGATCATTTTTCCACCCCATGCGTATCATAGAGAAATTCGTACAGGTCACTAATTAACAACGCAAAACATGTGATTTATTTTCCTTTGTCTTCTGTTTATGCTTTAGATGGCGACTTTCATACTGTTCTGACTGCTTATATGCATGTTTTAAGACGACCGTCACTGACCCACCCAGCAACTGGAAGGGTAAGTGAATCATTTATTGAACGACATGACGGTCAGGCAACAAGTCAGTGAAGGAAAATTAAACGACTGCGGCAGCAGCTGAATTCTTTGTTTCTAAACATTGGTTCCGCAAAGGGACAAAGTACTGAACATGTAGTCAAACACTTTTAGACAAGATTAGTGCTCAGGTATATGCGTTACAATTTGTGTCCCTACAATTCACCCAATGTTAAAATATTCTATAATGAGCACTTTGCTTCTCACGCAACCTTAGATTGCAGATACCATGAAACTTGCACAGCTTGAATGCTAGAAGAAACAGAAGTAGTCCCTTTATTTATGTGTTAAATGTCTATTTACATAAGTGCTAGTTCACACTATTCATCGAAACCGGAAAAAATGGTTTATGGGAACTTTTAAGGAAGGTGTCATTACAAAATACGGGTATGTTTGAAGGGACGACATAACTTTCATTTAGGTTTATTTATGTCTTACTTTTTGTCTGCATTCGGACCCGACGGGAGTTTGTTGGAGAGTGTTACTTTTAATACAAAATATTCAATTATTTGAACCGCGCAAAACTAAAGCAATTGTGATAAAAATTATACGACGACCAATTCGATTCCTTTAAATTATTCACTTGTAAAGTTAAAATTCGTTCATTCCTCCTTTCATTGTTCCAAAAAACGGTGTTCTGATGAAAACCTAGTTCAGTATTGGCAACGTCAATAGCCTGCAATACAATGAAGATTTTGAATAAAAGTACGATTTACATAAATAAATTAAACAACACAAAATATTTTCCGTGTTATATACGTAGATCTTCAAATAAGTAGATTCTCACTAAATATGCATTGATCAATATTTAATAGGCATACGTTAATACTTAATATACTTTATGAGTACTAGGTGGTGCTATAGGTGGCACTTATCTACATGTGTGACGTACATTCCTACGACTGTTCTACCTGTGTAAGCAACGTGAACACGCCTAAATACGAAGGGTAACAGAAGTGTTACGTGCAACAAGAGATAGCTCAAATAAGAGGAGGATAGACAAGTGAACCAAGTCAAGAGGTAAGAGCTCAGTGGTCTGGAGAGCGGGCGTTATGGGTTGTGTTATAAGACCTCATAATCAGTTCTTGCGGCCACAGAATGAGTCTGTAGGTAGGTCTTTTACTAACGCTGCGTCAAATAAAAAAAGAAATGCAAGACAGTGTCAAATAATTTCTTTAAAATATTCTTTTGGGTATATATAAGAATCATGAAATGAAAATAATTGGGTCGCTAGGTAAGCTAGTCTTAATATGGTGGAATGAAAAAATGCGCGTACTGCAATTTTTATTTTTGATTATACTTTATCCAAGGGATTTATATGATGGATATGTGGAACTGTATATGATAAGGGTTCAGCCCTATGATTGCAGGAATGTTTGAATACAAAAAATTGGCAACAGTTCGAGTTATGTGCGAGGTGTCTCGATGCAAGTACGTGGCTTCGTGAGTCGTTGAAAGATGTTTGCTAATAACATTGAGGTATTTGCAAAGTACCAACTTATGCATTGACAGTTGATTTAGTTTTACGTAGTACTCAACGATCACTTTTAATTTTTTTGTCTGTTAGCTAATTGAAAGTGGTACGTTTGGAAAAATTGTGCACACAAGCAGTGCTGCTGCTGCTGTACACCACTTCGGATCGGTTTTTGAGACCAGATGCTGCCTCTAATTACTTAACATTTTCATATAATTATACGTATAAAAATAACGATAAAATGTTGAAATTTGCAACAAAGCCACATAACTTACAATGATCGAAGAAATGTACCAACGTGATACAAATTGACATGAAAAATGTTCCCTAGAACTGGCGTACGAGGAAGAGTAGTAGTATCGGTTATGAGTTATCCAGCAACTTATGAATGCATATTTATTAAAATAATAGGATTTGGACGAGCATCATTTGTTATAAAGTGCATGTAGAGTGATAACTACGAATTTAAATATTCTCTGCAACATCTTTTTGTTTTATTTTGCACCACGGTTGCAGTAGTAGTAGAAATATCCACACACGGATGGAACTGAATAAAATGTTGCACAAAGAAGAATAAATTATGCTATAATTGTCCAGGAGTTTATGAATATTGTAATTTCAAAATAATTGGGATATGACATGTATTATTAGTTGTATAGCGTCCTTAGAGAGTTTATTACGAAAATATAAAGTCCACGACACAAAGTAAGGCATCTGACTGATCTTCTTATCAGGCAACAAATCCCTCGCTCGTTGCACTTCAGACGATAAATATTATTTCGATCTGCAAAAATAAATATTTTTGACACCTTTAATTACTGCAACGATAGTAGGGCGACCCAAATTTACAGACAAAACATGAAAAATACATATTTGATGGTGTGAAATCTAGTGCACCATTTTTTTTTGGGGGGGAAGGGCCTTCCAATTTCATCGTACCCTGTATACCAGAGATCACATTTGTTCAAGCTTTCACGTACTAACATTTGACAGTTAATCTCAAACTATTTCGTTTGCTGATTCGTATTCCCACTCAACTTGATTCACTAAAAAACCATTGTATTAAAATTTATGATTCTTCCCCAATTTCAAAACGTTAACATGTCTCCTCTAACCGAGGCTCCTTGACGCTAGCCCAACAGCCTCCCAGCAACGCAACTCTGACCAGCATGTGCTACCTCCAGTCTCCCTTTTTTGAACAGAAGCTGTCTCGTGCTGGCCAACAGCCTCCCACCTCTCTTTCCTAACCCACGCTTCCTGACCCTGGTAGCAGCTTCCTATCCACACATATTTAACCGACGTGTACTACCTCCAGCCCTTTATTTTCTAACTCAGGCTCCTTGATACTAGTTCTACTGCCTCCCTGCAACACATTCGTAACTAACGTACACTGAATAAAGTAATGGTCTTTTCTAACCTAAGCCCTATGAAGCTGGCCCAACAGCTTTTCAGGAAATCATCCGTAACCAACGTGAACTAGCTCTATTTTTTCCATCCCAGGCTCCCTGACGCTGGCCCAACTGCCTCCGACCAATACTTCCGTGATCAACGTTCACTTCCTTCAGCCCTCAAACCGGCCCAACATCAACAGCTACATGGTTTACAATGGCAAGCTGCCAGTTGGCCTCACCGCGTTGACAATCTGCTACAGGATCAGGATGCACTTTTTTAGGCCGGAAGTATCGGTGTTCTCCATATTCGATACGTCGAAATATAAGATACGCACCGGTGAGAGAATAAATTAGGTGACATATTTTACAATCAGAGATGGGTAGAACCGACTCAAAATCCAAACAAAGTTCTGGAACTGATTGTGACTGAGTTACCTCATGCTATGCTGGACCTTCCCTTGCTCCTAATGTCTCCTAATGGGTCAGCTAAACAGAGAAAGATTATAAGGGCTGTAGCAACTCCTCCGTTCACTACCATCCTTCCCTCGCTCTTATCTGCATGGTGGACCCTACTTGCCTCCACACTGATGATATATCAGACATTCAATGCCCTCTGCACGCCGGCCACCCATCCATCTATTCATACCTTCATCCTCACTCACTTCATCGGTGCACGATCTCGACTTCATCCATTCTCTTCCTGTTTGCAAACTAAAGGTCCTAACGGATCACAATACTCACTATCTTCTTGAATGGCGAACTTGTTGTACAACATAGCAGATTATACTTAGCTATCGTCTACTAGTCAGTCAGGAAACACCGACATCAATGTGGAACATTTATGATTTTGTCGACCAAATTAGACCGTAGGTACAACTATCATTGTTCAATAGTATTTAGCTAGCCATACAACAATGTCAAAGCAATTTTAGCGCATTTCTTTCTCGATCTTGTCGAGAGGTTTTTCTCTTTCAGGAAAACGGTACTCATCTCCCAGGGTGAATGACGTCTATTTTCACTGTGGATTAAAAGGCCTACGATTATGCTAAAATTTAGTGCTTCATATCCGATTGTATGGGAATGAAATAACTCACGTTCGTCGCGACATAGCCCTTGAACTCCCTCTGAGATGTTGTCATGTTGCGTCGCAACCGTGTATCTGTACGAACAGGTAAATCTGCGCTCTAAAAATTTACAGGATCGTACAATGTAAGTCAACTTAATTTACTGAAGCCAAACAACTATTGTTTACGATCATGAACTGCAAGCTTTATTCCTCATGCGTAAATTGTTTACACTCACAATGTCGCAACATTCAACGTGCTAAGAAAGATTAAAGGATAATATTAGTGATCGTGCTCACAGAAACGACTAACTTCATTTACTCAGGACCTATCAGCCTTTGATAACGACTGCTGTTATTAGGTCATGTGTGATAGCAACGTTAAGGGACCCATGCAAAACTGATTTGAAATCGGCGTTTCTTTTGTGAGTTGGGACATTACTTCATTCAGCACAGATAACCATCACCTAGGGATACAGGTTCTCATTACTTTTATCCCTCTCGGTCCAGGCCATGATCGTCAAGGGATGCTGATGGTCGATCATTACCCTGCATTCCTCTAACTACAGGCCTCAACCACAAAGGAATTCAGGTCCTCATGACCTTTATCTATCTCACCACAGACCACAAACGTCAAGAGATGAAGGTCCTCATCACCCTATATCCCTTTCACCACAAACTCCAATCGTCAAGAGATGTTGGTGCTTATCACTCTTCATCCGTCTCATAGCATGCTACTATCGCCGAGGGATGCAGGAGGCGACAAAAAAACGTCCATCTTGAATAACAGCAACCTAAATGAACGTCAACTTTTTAGCCACACCCTTTTTTATCGTCAAATCCATCAGAATCAACCAAATATTGGATCAACGTAATCAAGTTCAACTTATCTAGTCTCTTTTTTTTTTCGCGCAATCCTATACAACGTCCCTAGTTTTAGGCTCCATCCTATATATCTTCCAGTTTTTTAGCTCCATTCTATATAATGTCCATTTATTTTTAGCTATATTCTATATAACGTCCATTTTTTGAGCTCCATCCGAAATACCGTCCACTATTTGTCCGTTTTCGTCACTCAATTGAGCCGTCTGTAATCGATTGTGGCTCCAAAGCCCCTGGTGCCGATCCATTTTACTCACAGCAGGCTCAAAGCCTAACCTATCCTACCTAACCTATCCTAATCTAACCTTACAGGCTTAGCTAGCAAGCAAAATACAAAAGCCTGCGGTGAGTGAAATGGATGGGCACCAGGGGCTTTGGAGCCACAATCGATTACAGACGGCTTAATTGCGTGACGAAAGCGGACAAAAAGTGAACGTTATTTTGGATGGAGGTTATTTCGGATGGAGCTCAAAAAATTGACGATATATAGGATGGAGCGGAAAAGAAATGGACTTTATATAAGATGGAGCGAAAAAAATTGACGTTATATAGAATGCGGGTTAAAAAACTGGACGTTCTAAAGGATGGAGTGGAAAAAAATGGACATTATATAGGATGGAGTGAAAAAAATGGACGTTATATAGGATGGAATGGAAAAAAATGGACATTATATAGGATGGAGTGAAAAAAATGGACGTCATATAGAATGGATGTTAAGTTTTTTGATGAAAAATAACTTGAAATTGTACAATTTGATGCAGCACCCGATTGATAAGGGAAAATTTGACGTTAAATCGGATTGATGTTATTTATTTTGGACGCTACTCAGAGTTAGTCTTAATCGTTTTGATCATAATATGTTGATCTTCTTTAGCCTCCCCGGATGCAGGTCCTCATGACCTTTCATCCCTCTCGCCACAGACCACAAACGCCGAGGATGCAGGTCCTCATCACCTTTTATCCCACGCAACACAGAACACAATCGGTGAAAAATGTAGCTGCTCATCACCATATTTTAATCTCACCACTGATCACCATCATCTTAGGAATTCATGTCCTCATCACCCTTTATCCGTCTTACTACATACCACAAACGTCAAGGGATGAAGGTTCTTACAACCCTTTATCACTCTCAACACAGGCCACAAACGTCAAGGGATGAAGATCCTCACAACCCTTTATTACTCTCACCACAGACCACAAACGTCAAGGGATGAAGGTCCTCATAACCCTTTATGCGTCTCATTACAAACCATAAACGTCACAGGATGAATGTCCTCATAACCCTTTATCACTTTCACCACAGACCCCAAACGTCAAGGGATGAAGGTCCTCACAACCCTTTATCACTCTCACCTTAGACCACAAACGTCAAGGGATGAAGGTCCTCACAACCCTTTATCTCTCACCACAGACCACAAACGTCGAACGATGAAGGTTCTCAGAACCCTCTATCACTTTCACCGCAGACCACAAACGTCAAGGGATGAAGGTCCTCACAACCCTTTATGCGTCTCACCACAGACCGCAATCATCGTAGGATGTAGCTGCTCAACGCCCTCTATCCCTCATAATACAGACCATAATTGCCGAATGGATGCAGGTCCTCATCACTTTATGCGTCTCCCCACAGACCACAATCGTCAAGAAATGCAGGTCCACATCACCCGTTTCCACACGCACATCGTCACAGACCTCATCACGCCTTTGATGTTTTGGGCTGCCTTTTGCTTTGTCGTTGACGGGGCAAACGGCAATGTTCGCATCGTCTTCAATGGCGATAAAGTTAAGGTATAATGGTATAATTTATTTATAATAAAATATTTATATTTTGCAGCTGCTGTGATTCAAAGTTATCGACCAATTATGTGATGGACAAGTTTCCGATAAAGAACTGTTAGTCGAAGTGTGTACTATCAATTAACATATTTTGACTCAAGTTTATGACAATATTATACTATTTTTCATAAAGATCTGCCATTGCATCAACACACAATAAAACCGAGGTCATTTGGTCCCCTCCCAGGATGCCTCGTTCACCGACCCCGCGGGGGTTCTCCTGCCCGAGGAAGGCTCAGTGGTGATGGGACAGGACCGGGATAGCTATGGAGACGGTTTTGATGCCGCGCAGTCGTTTTGGTGAGGAGGGTGTGTTGCCACGAAGACGACTTTGACGCCACGCAGTCGTTGTGGTGAATGAAAGGGTGGAGGGGACTGACAGGAAGACGACTTTGACGCCGTGCAGTCGTTGTGGTGAGAGGAGGGTGGAGGGGACTGACACGAAGATGGTTTCGACGCCACGCAGTCGCTGTGGGAAGAATAGGGTGGAGGGGACTGATGTCACGTAGTCTCCGTGGTGAGGGCGGGATAAACGAAAATTAAGATGGACTATATTGACGTCACTATGTCACCAGATGAGGGGTAGGGGGATGACAGAAAGATAGCTTTGACGCGACGAGATCGCAGTGTGGAAAGGAAAGGTGGAGGAAACAGACCTAAAATCAACTATGGTGCCACGTCCAGTCTGTAGAAAAACAGAATGGGGAGGAATATCTCCGGAGACGCGTTGTGACCCATTTAGGATCTCCAGGAGATCTCTGCGATAACTTTGGAATTGTTCATATCTTAGTTAAATGCGTAATATACGATTCGAAACTTTTCAAAATAAATAACTCTAACAAATAGAAAAAAATGCGTTACATGATCCT
Organism: Gammarus roeselii; assembly: GCA_016164225.1. Classification (NCBI taxonomy): domain Eukaryota; kingdom Metazoa; phylum Arthropoda; class Malacostraca; order Amphipoda; family Gammaridae; genus Gammarus; species Gammarus roeselii. The sequence continues at coordinate 19,943 of SDVV010004229.1, forward strand.
TGCATCATTGGTTTATCTTTGACCGGTCTAAAAAAAATATACATCTCATAGTGAAAGGAACACTTTCCCACAAATTGTCGTCAGCAAGATCACGAACTTTGAATAAGAAGTGATCCCACCACAGACGGTTTTCCATGAAGGTGCCAATGTAAAGGACTACTATTCACTAACTCGGTAGAAACATCACCTCATACAGTCATGGAAGAGGCGTCTTTTTGTGACCACAGTCATGTTGCTCGCCTAGATTTGCCGTCATTGCGACCATCCGGTGGCATAGTCTGATGCAAGTATAGTGGAGGTGGCATAGTCTGATGCAAGTATAGTGGAGGTGGCATAGTCTGATGCAAGTATAGTGGAGGTGGCATAGTCTGATGCAAGTATAGTGGAGGTGGCATAGTCTGATGCAAGTATAGTAGAGGTGGCATAGTCTGATGCAAGTATAGTGGAGGTGGCATAGTCTGATGCAAGTATAGT